>CATIWM010287782.1:0-13717 GCA_949671775.1 Mallotus repandus
ATCCTTATTCTTGAATAACTTTATTATTAGTTAATACAACATTTAAATTTTTCATGTTTAATTGTTTTAATGTATTCTTTATTTATTTTTTAATGTTCAATATATATTGAGTCTTAAATATATACTTAATTTTTTATATTACAAAATATAAAAATAAAAATAAAAATATTGATATTAATATTTACAAGTTATTAACTAAAAAATGTAGATTATTTGTTAAAATTTTAGGTATGGTAGATTTCATTATTTAGTTATAAAATTTTTATTAATTTTGATGCATTTTTAATTATTTGGATATATTTTTTGAGATTTATTTCATTACAATAGGTTAATATCTAAAAATTTATTTATATTGTATATTTAATATAAAAGTTTAAATATATGATTTATTTTCAAAAAAATTAATATTTAGAATATAACATAAATAATTGGAGAATTAATTATATTGATATTAGATTATAAAATAAGAATAAATATTTTATGAATGATATTAGATTATATTTATATGACTATGTTTGATAATTAAACAAGGATATATTTAATTATTTTTATAAAATAAAATTCTTTACAAAAAATATTTTTGCAAAGTAAAATAATTTCAAAAATTAAAATTTTTATAAAAAGTGCAATTAAATATGATATTAAAAATGTTTTCATTAATTATTATTCATCAAAAAATATTTTAATTATTAAGTAGCTATTTTAAATAGAGGATGACTCTATTAATTAAATAAAAAAAATATAAAAAAAGAAAAGTTCAAACATATAATTTATCAAAAAATATGTAATTTTTTGAATTTTTAAAAGGTTAACCAAAAATAAAATTGAAATTGAAATTAAAATTGCATTTTTATAAATTTTTTATTTTTAAATTATTTTGCTTTATAAAGACATATTTATTTTTCTATAAAGAATTTTATTTTATGAAAAATCAAATATGGCGTTATTTCTCTTTTGTAATCTAATAACAATATAATTGATTCTCTAGTTATTTATGTTATATTCTAAAATTAACTTTTTTGAAAATAAATTACATAGTTAAATTTGCATTTTAAATATACAATATAAATAAATTTTAAATATTAACCAATTGCATTAAAATAAATCTCAGAACATATATCCAAATAATTAAAAAGTACCAAAATTAATAAAAATTTATCACTAAATGATGAAATCCAACATGCTTAAAATTTTAACAAAAAATCTACTTTTTTTAGTTGATACTCCCTCCATTCCATTCCAAATGTCTTTTAAGAAAATAGAATTTATTCCATTCCAATTGTCTTTTTTAAATTACCAATAAAAAATAAATTTTTCTTTCCAATTTTACTCATATCTTGGTTTTAAAATAAGTTTTCTATTGGAATAATTGTGATTCACACTAATTTTTAGACTTTTTAAAAGAGGATTATATAGTCATTTACAACTATAATTATGTCTATTAATTATGATTCTTAATCTTTGTGACACTACCTTAAAAGACAATTGGAATGGAATGAAGGGAGTAACTTACAAGTATATATTAATGTTTTTATTTTTATTTTTATTTTTATCTTTTTTTATAATATAAAAATTTATGCATATATTTAAAAAATAATAAATAATGTATTAAGATATTAAATGTTTAAATGTTGCAATAGCTAGTAAAAAATTATTCAAGAATAAGAACAATTATGTCATTTAAATGATTAAAAAATCAAATAAGAAATGCATTTATAAATAGGTGGAGTGTAAAAATTCCCACCCTAAAAATTAATTGATGTCTATATTAATTTTATATTAATTAGCAACAACTATCTCTTTCAAAAATATATATATATATAGCAACAACCATCAATTAGTAGTAATAACTTGCCAATTACTTGCAACTTATTATCCATCAGCTACCTACAGTAGCTGCAACTACTAGTAATAGCTTATAAAAATAAGGTTCAATGGTGAAGTGTTAGGATTTGATGGGAGGAAAAATCTGTAACCCAATGTGGTAGGTTTTGAACAAGAAAAATTTCTACCCCACCTAGAGGAAAATAAAAATGGTAGAAGTATTTCTGTTTTTTGTAAAGTGGAAATTTTTTCTTATTCTTACACTTGCCAAAAAATAGAGAGTAAGCATTGGTTGGTTTGATTTTTTAAAAACGCTAAAAACCAAATTATCAAAAAATATTAATATAATATAAAATACATTAATTTAAAAAAATTATATGTAAATAATAAAAGTATTTATTAGAAAATAAATTTATTAAAACAATTAACTCACTAAAATGAATTTTTTGGTTCAGTTAAAGTAGATACTAATATTCAATTCAATATGATTTTATATATCAAAAACATATAAAACTTTTAAGAAATATACCACATTATAGAATGTTTCAAAAAATATACCAACATAAACCGAATTATCAAATTTTTAATAGAAAATCGAACCAAATATTAGTACCCAATCGAACTGAATCAAAATATTTTGGCTCAATTAGATTAATCATTTTAATAATTTTACTTTTGAAATAATTTCTAACAAGGCTATATCATGAGGAATGCGGGGCAAACCTTGAACCGGGTACGAAAGCGGTTTCTAACATCACCTATGATATTTTAGAGCTTGAGAGAAACCACTGAACCAAAAAAGTGGCAGTATAGAGGATAAGACACGAAGTTATTAGAATAATCCAGTCTCTTATCTTAGGAGAGGATAGCCCCGCAGGGGAAAGGAGGGGTTGGGAATTCACCTGAAGCGGAATCTTTCCTAATTTTTTTTATTACTAAGAAAATGAATATTGTTTAGATTGGATCTTTTCTTTAATAAAAACTAGACTTAGGATTTTAAGTATAATAGCTCAAAGAGTGTTTAAAGAGAGGATAAAACCCCCTTAAACGGCCATAGAGCAAAGAATCAGTCGCACTCATGCGCACATACATGCATATGCGCGCCTGTATGCACATGTATATGCGATGCACGTGTATATTCATTCAATATCATTTAAATTATATTCATTAATTATATAACTAAAAAATTTTATTTATAATTTTATTGTTTCTACAAACTTTCTAAATTAATATATCTTGTGCTATATTACGTAATTTAATAATTCAATTTTTGACAATTCGATTTAGTTTGAACAAAACAGATCCACGTTTGTCTAAATTTTGTGCTTATTTGGTCCCAAAAGAAAAGGTGTTTTTTTTTTAAGAAAATTACAAATTTGGTATCTAAACTTTTATGATTTTTTATTTGAGTGTCTGAACTTTTTTTTTACAATCAAGTGTCTAAACTTTAGAAAAACATATCAATATAGTATAGATCAAATATGACCCACATTTATTTCAGTTATTAGTCCTATCACGTGTATTGCATTATTTAGAGGACAAAATTAACCTTATTAAAGATTATAAATTAACAAAATAACTTCAACACTAACCTCCACCGCAGATAGTGAATGTGACTGAATAAGAGTAATTTTATCTTTTAAATAACGCAACGCATGTGAGCACCCAGCCAACATTAAATCTGTCGGAGATATTATATCAATATACTTTTTTAAAGTTCAGACACTTGATTGTAAATAAAAAAAAATTCAGACACTCAAATAGAAAAATCACAAAAATTGATACACCAAATTTGTAATTTTTCCTTTTTTTTTATTACCAAAAAGGTCAAAAACAGATTTTTGGCTCCAATCATGTAAAGTTCAAGGGCTTTCGTCCATTTTTTCTTCTACCCATTTTCTACTTCTAGGTGGAGAAGAAACAACAGACTGTTTTACAATTAGCTACAGGTCCAATGGCGGACCGTCTGATTAGAACATGCATTATCTTAGTAAAAACTCGGAAGATGGAGAAAGAAAAATATATATACATCCTTTGGCTATATAACCCATTTCATTTTTACTCTTTCCCTTCTTTTTCTCTACATTGTCTCAAAGCTAAAGATCAGAGCAACTGCTCAGCTAAACTTTTGTAAGCACTGTAGTAAAGGCAGACTGAAAGATTAAAGGGAAAAAGGATTGACAAAAATTTTGGAGTTCTTCCCCTCATGTTACTTTTAAGACAAAAAAAAAATAAAAGAAGGGTTCTCCCCATGCTTCTTATGGTTGTTTCCGTTTTTGCCCTCTTGTTTCCATATGTGCATTTCAATCTCCTCTTATCCCCAATTCCACCACTTTACAGCTTGTATTGCCGTTAAACTTCATCTGCTCAACAGAACAATCTCCTTTGCTGCATGGAAGATCCCATCAGTATCATAGTGATTCAGGAAAAAAGTTGATAATTATGATCAGTTAAACGATCTCTGGACTGCTAAACCAGCTCAAGTATTTGATTTTCATGCATTCAGTTGCAACTCAAAGCCACATAGCCTATTCAAGATGCAGCACTGCAGAATGAAAATCTGGTATCTAGTTATCTATCAACAACTCCCATTGGTCACATCCTTCGTGTTGCTCAGTAATTTTCCAAGATGAAGTCAAAATGACATAATTCTACTTAAATTCAAGTCTAATATGAGAATAAGCAAAGTATCATATGCTTACCCGGAAACTAGACTCCCGCAAATTGTCTAGCAAATCTGCAATCTCAATTTGCTTTACAATGGTGGCATGCAACACCTGCAAGAACAGCAGGTAGCATCGCACACAGCATGACCATTAGTATGATTACATCTCCAACTTCTAAATATCTAAATCTGCTAATCTTAAGTAAAAGAAGGCATACCCTCTTTGTTTTCTCAAGATCAAACTCCACAGACTTGATCCTCTCCAGAGATTCCATTAGCATTTTCTCTTTTTCCAATGGGATAGCAGGAGGCTTGTTGGTAATTTCTTCAACTACTTTCTCCAGTCTCTGCAGACGGTCTATACATGGGCGAACATGGTCTTCACTCACAGTTTCAACAGCTGTTGAATGGCTATTAGCATCATGCTCCACGAGATTAGATGGAAAAATGTTGTTCTGCCTTCTCCAAAATTTAAATGGTAGACTATGGAAAAATACAATCAGTTTATCGACAAACGACACCAACATTCTAGCCCCATATACATTACAGCTTCTCATAAACTTTTCCTTGACAATGTCCAACCAACGTATGATGTGACCTGAAATGCAAACATAAATCTAAGATTTATGCCCCAAAACAGCAACAACAAATAAATGGAGTAGAATCCTCAGAAAGAGAAGTTATGACAAGTCATTTTCACAGTTTGCAAAGCAAACCATAACCTTTGTTGTATATGATATATGTGTAGAAAACAATTGAAAGTTGCAATAGAAAGCATTGGCAAATACCTTCAATATTTGCTGCCACTTCACTAGGAAAGTTGGCCAAATCATTGGTCTTAAGTGATAAATCCCCAGAATGTTCTACTCCCAAGTTGTTTTCTCTGCCCTTTTCAGCAACGGGAAAACTATCATCACAACTGTAGTACGCATTTGGATCAGATGCTCTGACCTGCAAAAAGCAGAAATTGCATACAAGATCAAATCAAAACACACATGGATGTGAGTGCTGGCATTACAGTGAATTTGAATCCCAAGAAACTGCTTACTTCCTCATGAACAGGGGTCAAATGTGTAAACACAGAATTCCGTTCAGTCAGAGGAGAAGGATCATCAATATCATACCCTGATTCTGCTGCAGACGTCTCACTACTTCTTCCCTAAAAGACATCGAATATGTCAAATATCCAGCAGGAATATATACTAGCAAAATGGATATGGTTTTCACCACGATGACTAAAACTTGCCTCCAGTGGCTGCATCTGAATAGATGAGTCAAATTTCCGCTGATTACTAGACACTCTTTTGATTTGCCTAACAAAAGTTGCTTCCCCATTATGCACAAGCTACAAAAGGTAAAACCAGGTCAATACACAAATAGAAGTTTCATATTAAGGTCGATGATTCACTTTAATTCTTCGTGAATTCAGCACATAATATTATGGGGTAACAATCAAAAAATAAAATTACTGGATGGCTAACCTTCATTATTTCAGGATCATTCCATGGACCTTTATTTGATTTAAGACACCCTCCTTCCTCAAAACAAGTGCAAGTGCCTCCCAAGAAGTCTGGCAATTGACTGAAAAAGGGAAAAAGTGCACAATAACTTATAGAAGCTACTCACGAATAGTGTAACAGAGTTATCAGAAAATAAGCATACCTTGCATCAATTACTTCCAGCAACTTGGGTAGAAACTTGGGCTCCAAAACCTGCAATTTTCAAAATTAGGTATAGGTAATAGAGATTAAAGATAAAGGACAGTTAGAAACTAAATGGCTAGTCATATCACCTACCTGTATCTTTGCAATGGTCTTTGCATCTAAAAATTTCTGAGCTCCAGGCCAAAGCATCTTCTTAAAACCAGGGCCAGCATTAACTATGTACATCCGATGCAATGTCTGTAAAATTTCAAAGTTAGCATTCAGATAATAATTAAACAGAATAAAGAAAACAATACTCGAAAAACTTTAATACCTCAGGGTAGTAACTGTTATCTATCTTTATCATGGAAGTCAAGAGATTTGTAGCAGTCCGTGAGAAATTCTTAATGCCCTGTTTTTAACATAACATCAATGACCAGTTCAAACTCTGCATGGAACCAGTTGCAAGAATCATGAACAACCAGTTACTGATGAAAAAGAAAATCTATCAACATCTAGTAATACACATAATTCTCTTATCCTTTTCCAAAATCCAATGATTCCACAGAGATGGATCCATAGAAACTTTAAGATGGGACTCTAGCACAATGCCTGAAAACTTCATTTAAGAGAATTCACTAAACTCTCTCTAATCCTTTTCCAGGTTGATTGATTCTATAAAGAATGAACCCGATAAATTCTAAACATTTTAGACTCCTTTGCAAAGCATTAAAACCAGATCCTGGAGTTCACTTTGCTCTTCAAGGTGCAAGCAAGGGACAGAAATAGTTATAGCTATAAAGTGATACCCATATCCTATATTTCAACAGTAATAGCAAAATTAAGATAGAAAGTTCCATAGTAGCCCAGACCAAAAGAAAATTTCTATAGCAGCCTGGATCAAAAAATTCAGTTCGCATATCTAGGATGCAATTTGACATACCAAGCCATTCACATCCAATATCGTTGTCGTTGAATGTATCTGTCTCTTTGTAGCAATTGAACATGCAGGGAATTTCTCCAGTAGAGCCCTCTCAAACTCTTGGACATGGTACTTTAAATATCGATCTACGGTTGTGATTCGCATCAGCCTACTTGGATGAGCTTTTCCAAGCCTTTCAACGTAAACTGGCCGGCCTTCCTTATCAACTCCATGGTAACCCTGAGGGTAATATTGCAAGACCTCATCGAGCTCTTCGAATTCAAAATCCTAACAATTGAACACAGATTCAATTCACTGATAGAATTGAATGGCAATGACAATAGAACTAATATAAATTGTAATTCTCACAGGAAGTATATTTTAATGCATAGGTAACAGTGAGGAATCGAATGTAGCCAAAATGATTGTTGAATTAAAGCCGACCTATGCAGCTCCAAGTTTGTGTTTTATAAACATTCTTTCTACAATGCAGGAAATTAACTCCTCCCATTAAGAGAGCAAAGTTTCACATCCAAAATTAACCAACAGCAACATGTCAATGGCATAAGTTGATTAAAATACCTCCAATATGGTGTCTGTTCCATACTCCTTCCTCCAAATAAGCATTTCTTCCCACATCTGGACTGTTTTCTCAATATTAAACTCCCGGGCTTTCAAAAATCTACAAGAGCAAAACAATTATTAAAAAAATAATAAGTGAAAATCATTTTAGTGCATTTGTGACATCCAGCTACCAGGCTTTGCTCAAATTCATAAATTGTTTGTGAATTTTTCCCGAAAGAAGCTACTTACTGACCTTAGCAAAGTATGATAGTCATCATGCCTAGGAGGCAACAAATTCCTTTCAAGAAGTGTGTGGCGCAATTCAAGCACAGCACTCTCCTCTTTTTCATCCCTGACATCCTCAATAGAAACAGAAGAAACTCTATAATCAATTTTCCTTTTTCCTCTTTTTTTGAGAGAATGAGTGAACTTATTTGAAGCATTTAATGCCTTCTTCTTAAGAGTCCCAATTGTTGATCTCCGCCTCTCATCTTCAGAGTTCTCAAAATCAGATCTTCTCTCTCTGATTTCATCACTGGCCCCAATTCCTTCTGGTCCTAGAAGAAAACAATGAGTAAAATAATCACCAACCATTACTTCTCATAGGAGGATTATCTAGAGCATCAGACACCAGAGTTATGCATCATGCGAGCATTTATAAGGATCAATCTAAAAAGAGCTAAACATACCTGACATATCTATCAAACGAGAGAGAGGCAGTAAGCTGATTCAGGGCAACCGCAAAGACATATATGCCACTATGAACTGTCAGATAAAAAAACAAAAATGATAATGAATAAACTGCAATTTCAACTGATTCAAATAAAAAAAACCAACCCCAGTCACATGCCAAAACGTAAAAAAAGAACACATGAACCCAATGAGCAACAAGTATCTAAACACAAATTGTCCAAGTTTAACTCTTTCAGTATTTTTTTATTATTATTATTATTTAACAAAAACAAAATGGTATCAAGCAAGATCACTGAAAAAAAAAATCAACAGAAAACAATTCTCAATATCCGGAAAATCATCAAGGGATCTGAAACAGCCAGCTAAATCCTGTAAGAAAAGGGAAAAGGGTAATCTACCGTGCAATTTTTCTTTTGTTTAAATCTCCAATACCCTTAAACAAACCAAGAACGCAAAATGAGTTGATGCATAAAAATCATAAACTGGGTTAATAATTGTGTTCAGAGAAGGAGAAGAAACAATAACTACACACACTACCCAAAACCCAAAAAGAAAAAAAAAAATTCCTTTTGAGAGTAATAAAAACGGAAGTAATTACAACAAAGAGCTCAAACACCCAGAAACAAAAACAGTGAAAACCGTTAAAAATAAAGCATTTCTGGGGGTTGGGAAGACGGAGAAGAAGTACATAACACTAAATTACAAACAAAAACAATCAGTTATTGTCACATTTACAAAGCCCTCCCGCTGTCGAAAACCAGCATTTAAAGCTCTCCCTAATGCCGACAGTAAACGTACGGATCTAAACTCCATGAACATAACTCCACCATTCATTAAAATAAATAAATTTTTTATCAAACCAAAAAAAAAGCAAAAACTTATACAATGCTTTCAATACGTAACCTACCGAAAAATCAAAAAACTCTGACGATGAAGATGACGACCAAATTAAGCAGTAAGGAAGGAAGGAAGGAAGCGGGAACAGAATCTTTATTGGGGAAAGAAGAAAACAATATGCTTTTTTTTTTCTCGAGAAATTGTGAAAAATTTTCTCGAGAAAAAAAAAAAGAACAAGAAAAGTAGCAGTAGCAGAAGAAGGAGAAGAAGAAGAAGAGATTGAAACGAAAAGGAAAGAAGGGATCTGAAATTAATATTAATGGGAAAAGGAAAGTGAATTTGTGTTGGATGTTGGCTCTTGTTGAGTTTCTCTTTCTCTTTTGTTTTGTTTTGGTTTTGTACTCGGAAACAAACACATATACAGTCTTTCTGTCTCACGCTATAATAAAAATTCTTGTTTTTTTCCTTCATATATATTTTATTTTTTTTTAAGATAAATAAACCACAACAATGAATATATACTTTTTATAAAAAAATAATAAAATTAGAATAAAATAAATTAATCATCAATTCGCACTTTATATATACTATATATAAATATTTTAAAATTATCTTAATAATAATTAATTAAATAATTTTGATAAATTAAAAACTACAAGTTAATAAAAGAATGAAAGTAAATATTTAAAAACTTATCATAATGATTTTATTTGATTATTATTATTATTAAATAAAATAAAATAATTTAAAAATTACAAAGTTTTTAAAATATAAAATAAAAATTATTTTTAGTTAAATAAAAAATATTCTACATATAATGGAAGACATATTTTAAACAAAATAGAAGTTATAATTTTTTTTGGAATGTAATTTTTGTAAAATAAGAGAGTTATATAACATAATTTAAGTATTTTTAATAGAGTAGAAAATATTTATTTTAAAATAAAAATTTTATAATTTTTTAAAAATAAAAAATTAATGGTTTTATATGTAAATATTTTAAAATTAATAGTAAAATATGAAAAGAAATGGTTATCAAATTTTGTATTTAATGATCTTGAAGCTCAATATTTAACATATATAGATTATTTATTAATTTATAATTTTTATTTTATTAAATTTTTAAATTAATTTCTTTATGTTTTATAAATTTATTAAATAAAATGTATTTAATTAGTAGCATATACTTATAATTATGATTTAAAACATAACTATTTTTTGTTTATTTAGAATATATTATATTTAATCGGATTTGTAAATATAAAACATTTTAAACATATATTATTAATAAAACTACTAAATGTAATATATTTAAAAGAGATAAAAAAAATATTCCTAAAAAATGAATAAATGAAAAAGTAGGGAAGAAAAACTGGGATGAGTGTGGTGTAGTCTTATGCTATGCGTAGCTTTTTATTCACCGCTGTGTTGTCAGCGGTTTTCTGCTTACCTTCTCCTTCTTCTTTTTCGTTAACTTTTTTTTTTTTTAACTGAAATAGTGAAATAGAGAACATAAAAATTCAACCATTAATTTACTAATATTCTAAAAAAATTATATTTAACTTTGGGCTTATTTTTGTTATTAATTATAGATGATCTCCTTTTCAAAAGATTATTTTTAGTTAACAACCATTTGCTGAAAATTCATATAAATCAAATTACTCGAAATAAATGATATATAAATTAAAATTGATTAATTATAATCAATAAAATTGACTTAATTTTATTTAATTTTAATCTTTATATTTTGGTAGAATATTCGATAAAAATAAATTTTAAAAGACAAAAACATTTTCCTATATAAAACTTAAATAAAGTATTTTGATTAATTTTCTCATATACAATTTGGCGAGGAGCATGAACAAAAAGTACTGCAGGTATTATTATTTATATTTTTGAAAATGTAAAAATAAAAATATTTTTTGAGTTAAACTTTAGAAATTTAATAATAATTTTCCTTTTTATTTATTTTTATTAAAAAAAATAGTATAAAAAACTTCAAATTCCATTAAATAAGTATGTCTCAAAATTTATATTTAATTTACATATTGCTTTAGATAGTAAATAAATATTATTTATTTAGAATATTCAAGATTTTTCTAATAGTTTATCACTATAACTAAATTTAGTATCATATAGTTGTGAAAATTAAATTAAATATAATTTTAAAAAATAACTTTCTTTTTTTTATTATTATACTATTAAACTATTTAACATTGACGAGCATGTCAATTTTATAATAATAAATTATAACTATTTTAAATTAATTTTGTTGTGTAAACTAATTTAATAAATGCATTATTGATTAACAATAATTAAAAAAAGTGAATTATATTAGTTTTATAGGAGTTTTAACACGGAAGTACTTTGTATCATTCTTTTATTTTGTTAATGGTGAATTACAATTTGCCTCATATAATTTGTTATATTACACTACTTGGTTCATAACATTTAAAATTTATATTATCTCCTCTTTTTATTTTGCAAGATTACACTATTTATTCATTCTGTCAAATTTTTCATCACAGTTACCGTTAATTGACATGACAATTATCAAATAAATATTATTTGTCCGCTATATTTGAATGTATTATACTTACTCTATTTGATATTTTATATTATTTGCCCTGTAAAATTTACAAAACATATTTTTATTATTACACTAATTGTTTAACCAAATATATGTTGAATTAAATTATCATTAATTGACTATAAAAATGATAATTTTATTAAAAATATTTTAATAAAAAATAAAATAGTAAATTTTATTTTTAATCTAATCAAAATTTTAAGGTATTACTTAAGTGGAGATATTTTAAAAGTAATACTAATTAATTGGCATTTAATTAAAATTTTAATTATATAAAATTAAAAATTAAGCATTTTATATTTTTATGTAAATGATATAATTATCATTTTGGAATTAAATTCTAAAAAAATTACTTTAATAATAAAAAATATAAAATTCTAAATATTAGGGATAAATAATATAATATATTTAAATAAAGGGGGCAAATAGTATAATTTATTAAAGTAGAGGGGCAACTAGTATTTGTTTGATAATTTTTATGTTAATCAACAGTAATTATGATAAAATTTGATAGAATAGGTAAAAAGTGTAATTTTATAAAATAGAAGAAGTAAATGATATAAATTATAAATATTAAAAACCAAGTAATATAATATAAAAATTCACAGAATAGTAATTTACCCTTTCATTAATTTTTTTAAAGATGAAATGCTCCTTATAATATAATATAATATAATATAATGCTTATTATAAATACATTTCTCACTTCACAAAAATGAAAAAGATGAATCTGGAGGCAAAAGCGGACCGACCACGAAGAAGATTACACTAGGGAGGGATGGTTATGTTTTTAAGAAGGAAAAATTAAATAAAAAAGCAACGGCGTGCTCCATTCAATTTTCACCTTTTTAGCTGTTTTAGTTTGGATTCTCGTGTCTTTGCTTTTTTTATTCCATTTTTTCTTTTCATTCTTTAATTTTAATTTTAATTTATAGTAAAATCTATATCTTAAGAAGCACGGACACAGTTATAGAATATAAATATAACACGATGTGTATATGACGATTTTTAAAATTTAAAAACATAACATGAACGGAAATATTTAAATTTCATGAAAAATTTTTTTATCACTCAAACTTTATTTTATAATAAAAAATAATACATATTTTATGTGTAATACACATTTTATATTTCATGTATATTTCACATTCTTACGTGGAAAGAATATATATATATTTCACATAAAATGTATATTATTTTCTATTATATAAAGATAATTTGTTAAAAAAAATAAAACTGGTGTGATAAAATAAAAATTTCATAAAATTTAAACACTTAATATAATAATTTAATTAATTATCTATAATTGTCATGTATAAGACAAATATAAAAAGTGACCAATAAAATTAATATTAAATTGATTAAATTAAATTATTAATAACTAAATTATTAATAAATAAATTAAATTATTAATCAAAATTATTAATTAAATTAAATTATATAAAAAATAGAGCTAAAAGTATTCTAAAAAAGTGTCACGCCGTGTTTTAAAAGTGTTTAACCGTATCGGTCTCATGTTCCAACCGTGTCGGTTCCGTGTCCCAGTCGTGTCAGTCTCATATTTAAAAAAAAATAAAAAAATAATATAGTTGTATCAGACACGTATCATATCATGTCAGGCGCGTGTCAATGTCCAAAAATGTCCAACACAAATATTCTATCCTATTTGAAGTGTCAGTACTTCATAGTCTATATCTAATCCGTATCTCTAGAGTTCTTAAATATTTTTAAATTGTAGTATTCACTTAAGATAATTGATGTGTTAAATTATTAAAATTTATCATATTTTTTAAAATATATAAAAATCTCTTTTAACCATATAAAAATTCTGTTATATTCTTATCTTATCTAGTTACCTATCTATATTTGTACTCTGAATACAGAAAATTCTATTATATTTTAATTTCATCTAAACTTTTTTTCTATTTCATCACAAAAATTATTAAAATTTATCATATATTTAAAAATATATAAAAATA
>CATIWM010287818.1:0-46671 GCA_949671775.1 Mallotus repandus
CTAATTAATTTTTTTAAAAATAAAAAATATAGAAAATAATTTGTGACAGAATATTTTGCTGAAACAAAGGGATGCTTTGTGATACACCTTATCTTGAGGGGTAGTCGCCACATGCATCCTTGTCACTATTTTGTCAACCTTCCACCAAAAATAACTTTAGCAATGGGATGAACTTCATAAATATTGCAATCCTATTTATTTGTATTCAGAAGTGACTATTGATGTGAAAATTGGCAGAGGGGTCAAGATTTTTGTAGCCACAGTTTAAAAAATGGGATCTCCGAGCTTAATTGCATATGGCCCATAAACCAAACAAAATACATTTTGCTTTTTTTTTTTTTTTTTGATTGTAAGAAGGTATGTCAAGTGTCAACTTACCTAAGTCAATAAAGTAAAAAAGTTTGAGTATATAGTCAATTCATTTTATTTTTTGTACCTAAGATCTGATTTGATTTGATTTTCAATTGAGTTGATTGTATGTGAATGTTTTTTTTTTAAAAAAGTATATTTGTATATGGACTTTAGAAAAGTTATAAGGGTTAATTATTAGTATTAGAAAAAAAAGATATTTATTTATTTATTTATGAGTGTGAGATCATAATTGTAGGTCTCATTCTACACTTAAATCATGCCGAAAGAGTTTTAATTCATAAAGTTTATCAAATTCAATTTATAAGCAATAAAAATGTAAGTAACAACACCAAAAATTTTACTAGTGTGGAAAGTTGGATTGGATACAGAAGAGTGTTCGGGCTAACAACAATTTATTAATTAGCTCTAATTTAATACATCAATATATATGTTAAAAAAATAAAGATAATAGAATAGACCAAAATAAATCTCCAAAAAATTTCATATTTTATCATTAAAAATTGTCTGTAAATTTTTCAAACCAAATAAAATAGAATTCGTATCCCAGACACTTACAAAATTCATAAAAAAAATTCTTATAATTAATTACCACCGAAATTAATTATTAAAAAAAATATCATAATCACTTGAGTTCATGGCTACTTGTTTGTGATGAAAAAATTCTTATAATTAATTACCACCGAAATTAATTACTAAAAAAAAACATCATAATCACTTGAGTTCATGGCTACTTGTTTGTGATGAAAAATTTATAAAGCACCAATACTTTAAATATGGGTGGATTATTTGCGTCGAATACTTTTGAATACTGACACTCATCTGACACGTGTTTAATATGATTGGACATGTGTTTTATTATTTTATTATTTTTTATTTTAAGGACACGGCTGTGACATGTATAAGATACATCATGATACGTTTAGGACATGATGAGGCACTTTTTTAGGACATTTTTTAACTTCATTTTTTGTATAAGTCATATTTATTGGCCACTTTTGTAACAATAATAAATAATTACTTAAATAATTATAATAAATGTTTAAATTTTATGAAATTTTTATTTTATTATAGTAGCTTTATTTTTTAATAAATCATTTTTATATAATAGAAAATAATAAATATTTTATATGAAATATATATATATATATATAATGTGTTATGCCTATGTAGTGTCCTTAAATTTAAAAGTTATTGTACTATTATATCCATATTATATTATATTCATATTTCATATTTCATATTTCTACCGTGTCTGTGTTTGTACTTCTTAGTGAATAATCTATCATTTTTATTGATTTTAATAATAACAATAAAACGAAACCAATTAAGGAGACTTGAATATGCATGTGAAATATTCCTTTCCTCCTAGCTCTCGTGTCAACACACTCAAGAACTTGTTTGTCTTCAATTATATCTTCTTGTCATGGATTTGATTTTGACATGTAAAGATTCTCTTTTTCATATCTTTTTTATATATTTGTTAGCAAAAACTTGTCCTGTTTCCTGGACAGCATCTTCTACTTGATCACATTTTAGTCCCTGAAAATGTTAAATAAATAATTGTATTTTAATTTCTACTAAAAATGTTGTTAATTTATTTTTATAAGTAATTTAAGTGATAAAAAGTGTAAATACTTAAATGTAAACTCTTTCATCTTTTACTTTCCCCATATATAGTGAAAAATTAATCACTTCAACTAATTTTAAAAAATATTGCTAATTTTGAATCAACTGATGTTAAAATTTCAATTAATTTATTGACAACTGTTAACATCAGCCGGTACAAATTGTTCTCACTTAAGTAATATCTCATATTAAAGTTAGAATATATGTAGGTGTATTAAATTAATTATTAAATTTTTTTTATTATTTTATTTAAATTAAATTAAATTAATAAAAAATTTAATAAATTTTAAACACCGATACTTTATAAAAAATCAATTAATTTATATTTTAGTGTGCCTAAATCAAAAGTACGAACTAAAATTGCCTAATTCTGAACTTTAAACAATCATTATAAAGTAGGTAAAAAGTGATAATAAACAATAAAGTTAGACAAATATTATTGAAGTTCGAATCTCATAGCAAATCTTAGCTATCATATGTATGCCAATTCTTAGCATAAGGTGCTATTTTAAGTTTGTGGAGGAAGAATGTAAAACTTTGCCATTGACTATATGTGAGATAGACATTGAACCAAAAGGTTATTGGTTATTGCCCCTCTTAGAAAAATTTCATACTACATAAAAAAAACAAGTGCAAATTTTTTTTTTTCTTATATAAGGTTTTAAGATTTCAGTTTATATATAAAAAAATAAATGTTGGAAGAGTTTTGATTTTTTTAAGATTTTACCCGATTTGAATTGTAAAATAGCCAAAATTTTTATGACTACTGAATATAAAGAACAATATTAAATGCAAAAAAAAATTGTTTTAATATATTTATCTTGAAACTGAGTAAAATTATGTAGTTTATCTTTCGTTAAATTGAGAGTTTAATCAATAAAAGGGTTGGTCACGAAATGTTTTATTAACTTATCTAAAAACTCAAATTTACCAATGTCCACTAACTAAATTTGTGTGTAACAACAAATAAAGCAACACAACATTATCATATTGTCAATCAAATAGTAGCTTGGGAGGTACCTTAAACTCGAGCTATATTATGAGATTTTATCATTTTATAGTGAAAATTGCTAAACATATGGCAACTTATGAACAAAAAAGAATTAGAATATTGGATTGAGAGCCATTCTTTTCTTTTTTTCCAAATTACAAAAGTGATCAAATAATTTAAATACATTATTGAATTGTATTATTGTTTCTACAAATTGTATAAAAGAACTTTTATTCTATTTATATTATATAAAAATTAATTTTATAAATTAACAATTGCAAAGTTTAAAATTTAGTATGTCAAAGACCGATCGAAAAGATTGATAGCCATGCTAGTTTCTCACTAGTATTCTTCTTGCTTGTTTATAATTAAAGTAAATGGTGGAATTTGATCTGCATTTGGAGTTGGAATTCCATGGCAACAATTACAAAAGAGACCAAACCGTTGACTAACCAAAAAGAGGGAGAATATTAAGGGCTATAAATTCCAAACCCACATTGCAATTTAAGGAAACCCATTTCCACATTTTTGCCAATCCTATGGTGTTTAAGTAACTTCATTTGCAATTGATTGATATAATGATAACATTAATAACATGACACTTCACATCTTAATTAAAAGGAAGATAGTCACATAGGGCTGTGTGTGTGTTGTGTTGAGGTTGATAGCACATTGACCATATGGTCACAGAATCACTCATTCTAGTGGCAGAAACTGTTTTCATTTGACATAATAAAATTTGCCACAAGTCTGTATGGGTGGGGGTGTTATTGGGTCACACCCATTTTCATTATCTTACATTCTTTCCATCTAGAACAAACCCACCTTCATTTTTTCTTTCCCCATGTTCCTCCTCATAAGAAAGATACCATCATTGCCTATGTAGGTTACTTGTAGAGCTACAACTTTTTTCTTCATAGCCTAAGAGAAGTTGGGTAGATGTTGGACACTAAACAAATTATATATATATCAAGATGCTCTTCTTTTCCATAGAATTGAAAAATTCTATAAAGAATTTTGAATTAAAATTTGTGAACAAACTTGTAATTTATACATTAATAACTTGGTGTTAGATATATAACATATAAATTTATACTTACAATAAATATAAAAAATGTTTAAAATATGTGTTATTAGAATAAAATAATAATTTTTTAGTAAATATGCTATAATTTATTTTAATTTTTAATGAATAATTTTAATTTATATTTTTAAAACTCTTTTAGATTTGTGAACGTTCACAAACAATAAATGGCATAATTAACTTGATCCAATAATAAATAAATTAAATTTAAATTATTTAAAACTCAACTCGATTGTCTCGTTTATGCCCCCTAAATTTAACCAAAGTTGTAAAATGGATTTCAGCCACAAGTTTGATCTAGGCATTTTAAAGCTCAAGTAAACTCTATCTGTTTAATTTAATTTATTTAATCATTAATCATACGTCCATTAACTTTTTAAAATGGTAAAAATATATATTCTAAAACTTTTACCATAGCATATAATTAGACATTTGCTCACTATAACTACAAGCTTCTAGCTTCTTGACTTGATAATAAGATTTTGATGACATAATATTGGATTAGTTAATTTTTAAATAATATATGTGATTGATTTTGACTTAAAATCGAAGTACTGAATTAATAATTTATTAAATTAATGAGATAATATATCAAAACTTTAAGGTTCATCTAATTTATAAATTAATTATTTTTTAGAATATTAATAAATAATATACTATTATTATAATTTTAAATATAAGTCAAGTGCTATTTATTATTATTAAAATTGATTTTATATTATAATTTTTATTTAAATAGAGAAATTATTTGATTAAATGTGTATAATTAAAATGAAATAATATAATATAGTAAATATTATACAAGATATTTGAAAGTAATAAATATAGTTATAAATTTTATTTATTGAAAGAATAAATAAATTTTAGAAAAAATATATTATACTTGTAGTATATTATAATATCCCAGTTAATTAGTAGAGGTTTTACTCTTATACTTTTTCGTTTTTTTTTTCCCCTATCAATTCTCGTTCTTGGAATCTCCACTCCATTTTGTCTTAGCCAAGATTCCTAGTGGTTTGCCTTATGATTTAAGTCCAACAATGTGGGAATCGTTATTTCTCCAGGTCATAAGGTTAGAAAATAGAAGTTACTTGCTAAAGATTAGGCCAGGTTATCAATATACCCTTATAGCTATCGGATATCGGAAACATTAAATATAAAAAAGTTAGATTAAATTATGTTAACAAGTCCAAGGATCTTGAAAGTGTTAGCCCGCATACACATATAAACTTATAAATGGAATTGAACCCATCTAACACAAAATGAATTGGCTTGTGTTAAGACTCAATTCACACCACTTAGGAGCCACTTCATACATTTATACTTTTTCAATGTGGGATATAGGATGTATTCTCCAACACTCCTCCTAAAGTGTAATTGGACCTTAAACAATTACACTTGTCAAATACAAACGGGCTGGGCCGCACCCGACCACAGGTACTATACATCAAATATACCTATCTATGAAAACCTAATTATACACACTAATAAGGAATAGAATAACTTCCTAAATAAAATAGAGATTTAATTCTTAAAATATATACAATCAAATCTTTGACTTTTCAGAGCTCACTTCAACACTCCTCAAGTTGGTGAATGTATGTCAACCATTCCCAACTTTCCAAGTGAGCTGTAGAATACTTTTTTTGGATATAGCCTTTGTGAGGATGGCAACTAGTTGAGTATGAGAAGAAACAAATGAAAGATCGATTGTTCCTTGATTTATATGGTCTTTAATGAAGTGTCTATCAACATCCACATGCTTAGTCCGATCATGTTGAATCGAGTTGTTTGCAATTGCAATGGTTGCCTTATTATCACAATGTAACATCATAGGCTTCAGATGATTTAGTCCCAGATCCTGCACAATTCTTTTTATCCAGAGCAACTTACATACTCCATATGTCATTCCTCTAAACTTAGCTTTAACACTTGACCTTGCTACTACCTTCTGTTTCTTGCTCCTTTAGGTGACTAGATCCTTTCCAATAAATGTAAAGTACTGAGATGTTAATTTACGATCAATTTGATTTTCAACCCAGTCAGTATCAGTATAACAAACAATTTCA
Organism: Mallotus repandus; assembly: GCA_949671775.1. Taxonomy (NCBI): domain Eukaryota; kingdom Viridiplantae; phylum Streptophyta; class Magnoliopsida; order Malpighiales; family Euphorbiaceae; genus Mallotus; species Mallotus repandus. Next base: position 6,143 of record CATIWM010287818.1, read on the forward strand.
TAATTTTTTATTTTTCCCAAAAAGTAAACCTTTATTCGAAGAAGGCTTCAGGTATCTTAGCACTCGGTATACTGCTTCCAAATGTTCTTCACTTGGAGAATGCATAAATGGACTTACAACACTTACTGCATAAGCAATATCCGGGTGAGTATAAGATAAGTAAATTAATCTTCTTACCAGCCTTTGATATCGAGCCTCATTAGTTGGAACTTGATCTTCTCGGATTGATAATCTATGGTTAACTTCCATTGGAGTCTCAGCTGATTTACAATCAAGCATGCCCATCTTTGTTAGCTAGTCCATTACATATTTTCGTTGGTAAAGGGAAGTTCCTTGAGCTGATCTTACAACTTCAATCCCTTAAAAATACTTCAAGTTACCTAGATCCATGAGTTCAAACTCGGTTGCTAATTATCTTTGTAAAGTTGTTATTTCACTCGGATCATTTCCATTAACCACCATATCATCAACACATATAATAAGAGCAATGACTTTATCGGTCTTTTTTTTATGAACAGTGTGTTGTCAACATCACTTTGTTTGTAACTGAGCTTCCTCATAAATGTTGATGGTCGTCTAAACAATGCTCAAGGTGATTATTTGAGTCCGTAAAATGACCTTTTTAGTTTGCATAATCGGTCAGTGTACCTCTTCTTCTATGATTCCATACAAAAAAGCATTTTTCACATCAAACTGTAGTAATGGCCAGTCCCGGTTGGCAACTAAAGAGATAAGAACTTAGATGGTGTTCATTTTCGCTACTGGGGAAAATGTATCTTCATAGTTAATTCCATACTTTTAAGTATATCCCTTTGCTACCAACCAAGCTTTGTATCGATTAATGCTTCCCACATGCATCAGACCGTTTTCTTTCCTTTAGGAAGTGGAACAAGATCCCATATGGTGTTCTTCTATAATATCTATATTTCATCATTCATGGCTTTCTTCCAATCAGGATCAACTAAAGGCTCTTGCATATTACTCAGAATAGATACAATAAATAATTGATTTACAGTATATGTATGTGATTTAGACAAATGACTTGTTAATATGTAATTATTGATAGGATATTTAGCTTTGGTATTATGGTTCGAGTCATATTGTCATTTGGGAATCCCTCTATTTATTCTAGAAGGATAACGAGGCTCGATATATTGGGTAACTAAGGGAGACAAGTTTACCTCATTATGCACATTTAGAGTTTTTTCAACTTTTGGTGTTTATTGGGAAGATGTACTATCTTAATTATTTTCAAGTCTAAGCAAAACACTCGGACTATCTTTAGTTGGGATGCTCAAAATTATTGTCTGATCAGGTGAGATGCTCAGAATTATTACCTATTCAAGTGAGATACTCGAAGTGCTATCTTCAAAGATGTCATGAATTCTCTCCTCCTGAAAAGAGCACTCGGATGGAGAGAAGTAAGGTACATTTTTATGGAACTGAACATCCTAGGTTACATACATATTCTTAGTATGTGGATCATAATATCGATATCACTTTTGTAGATCTTCATATATAACAAAGATACATTGGATAGCTCGTAAGTCTAGTTTATTGAGTACTTGATGAATAAATGTCAAGCATCCAAAGACTTAGGGCTCAAGATTAGGTAGAGATAATGCTAAAACAAGCTCCTAAAGTTTTTGAAGAGGAGTTTTGAAATTAAGTACACTTGATGAAGTTCATTTTATAAAATAAGCAGCAGACCAAATGGCCTCTCCCTAGTATTCCCGAGGGACATTCATGTCAAATAAGGATGCTCGGACTACTTCCAATAGTTGTTGATTCTTTCGTTCTGTTATGCAATTCTGTTGAGGTGTTTCAGCACATGAAGTTTAGTGGCAAATGTCATGCTTGTGGTAAAAAAATTTTAAGAGTTGAGTTAAGGTACTCTCACCATTGTTTAATTGCAAGACTCGAATTTGACACAGATACTGTATGGCCACCATTTTGTACATGTCCTAAAACATAGAACACACATCTCCCTTATTGTGACGTAGCGATATACGAGGTCATCCGGGTACATTCATCAATAAATGTTGCAAAATATCGAGTACTAGGCAAATTGGGAATCCGATCAAGTCCCCATGCATCAAAATGAATAGTCATAAATGAAACTAAAATTTTTATTATAACTCGGTACATATAAAATTTGATGGCTCTTTGCCAATTCATAAATATCACACTTGAACTCAAATTCGGTAATACTCAAAATAATTCAGGCTTTATTTTTGTCTAAGCTACTTCCAACTACACTGTTGACTTGACTTGATTGCTGACTTAAATCACCATGCAAATCAAGAGAGTACAACTGTCCACATTTAACACCAGAGCCAAGAATTTGGTGCATTACAATGTCCTGAAATAAACAATATTTAAGATAAAATTTGACAATACAATTTAAGGTTTCAATAATTTGGCCAATAGATAGAAGGTTAGAAGAAAGAGATGGAACAACAATAACAATATCTAAACTAAGAGAGTTAGAGTGAGATATTGATCCTTCATGAGTAACAAGTGTTATTCCTCCATTAGTCGTCAAAATATTTTGTTGGGCTGATGGTCGAATGGAGGTCAGATGGTGGGCGAATTTTGTCATATGATCAGTAGCACCTGTATCAATAATCCATGTATTATTATGAGTAAGATTTATCATACCTGATGTTTCATCAAGGTCACCATTTGATTTGGTGACATTAGAGGTGACAATTGCAGGTTTTTTGAGTTTCTTGTAAGGCTTTTTATTGAAATCTCACCATTCTGGGTAGCCCACAATTTCATAGCACAATTCCTTGGAGTGTTCACTTTCACCACAGTAAGTACATGTGTATGTAGTGGACTTACTCAATGCTTTCCCTTTGGACTATAGTCGAGTTTAAGCTGCTATAAGTACTGCATTATTCGGTATAACCTTTAGCTTCTCCATTGTCTGTCACTAGTTTTGATCCTTACACACATATGCATAACTTGACTTAAGATTAAGAGGTGGATCCTTTGGTAATATTTCACTCCGAGCAATATTAAAGTCCAAGTCAAGTCCGGCTAAGAAAATATGTGTTCAAATTCAAGTAATAATTAACATCCTCCCCTTGAGCACTCATACAAGCATCAATCTTTTAAAATATCCCAACCAGCTCATTATTGTATGTAGGCAATGGCCTACCATTCTAATGAGTAGTAAATGATCTTCAATTTAATTCGAACAACTGAGTTTAATCTAATCCATCATAAAAGGTTTTGGAGACAACATCTCATATCTCCTTTGTTGTTTGAAATCGGATCTCCAGTAGGTGGTGGTTTTGGAATTTTTCCACCATAGAGAGTAGTTTGTATCATCGAGTATAGGGTTACGAAATTCGGATAAATTCATGGGCCTTGAGAGTGTTGGCCCATATACACATATGGACTTATAAATGGGGTTGAGCCCATCTAACACAAAACTAATTGTCTTATTTTAATACTCAATCTACACCACTTATAAGCGACTTCATTCATTATACTTTTTCAATATGGGATATAAGATGTATTCTCCAACAAGTTTACTAATATTGTTAATTTCAAATAATAAAAAATTTAAATTCACTTAAAATGAATTTTGAATTTGAGTTTTGTAAATAAAGAGATCCATATTAAAGAATTTCAATTTTGTAACAGAATTTAACTGATTCAATTTGGACTAATGAAAACCTTGATATATATCTATCGAATATCAAAAATTATTAAAAAAATAAAAAATAATCAGTCAGGTTGGACAGCAATATACTCTACTTCAGTCAAAGAATCATACTCTGCTTTTATATATATATATAGAACTGAAAAAGGAAGTTAAGGATCGGAGAGTATATACTTACTTCAACCACTGTAAATAGGCAATCTTCATTTTTATTTTGTATACATATCACTTGACTACTCAATAGAATTGGAAAAGAGAAATTAAGGATCAAATTCTTAATCTATTAATAAATTATATTACTTGACTACTTAATTTTTGGTAATATATAAAAATATATTTTTGGACAATTTTAAAATTCAAATTTTCGGTTAGCATAAATCAGAAAGATGAGTTATGTACATAGAGACCGATATATATTAATCTAATAGCATTGGTAAAATATTAACCTAAATCTTTCATCTTTTGATTTTTTTAATTTTTCACTATTTTTTATAAATAAAAAATTTATATAATATAAATATTAATGAACTGGATAATAAAATATAATCCTTCAATTAAATTGGGTATGGCAGAATAAGTAATCACTCCTTCATTCGCAACTTTTCACTAATTAATTTCATCGTTGAAGTTGATACCTAAATACCTCAAGTAACTAATTAACTCAGTCGGTCTAAGTAATTTGTTATCTTAGAAGAACTAATTCTAACTAGAGTTACACAAATATTTCCAACTAATTTATTTTTAGCAAAAGTTCTAGACGCGTATTAATGAGTTCTTATTGAATCAATTTGATTGTAGTTTTTCACATTATGCTTTTTTATATATTTTAAGTATTGGAAATTCTTTTATTTTAAAATTCAAAAAAAAATTCTTTTATTTTTATTTTCAATTTTAGTTTGACAAAATATATAAAATACAGTACTTATTTTTCATAAAACAAGTTATAAATCAGAATACATCAGAAGATAAAATCACAGTGTACCAGTTTTTCAAAAAAATTAATTAAAATATTTTTTTGTTAAGTTAGCATTAATTAATTTGCAACGAGTCCATTTATTTATTTGCTAACAATGTATAAATACAAAATATTAATTTATCATAAAAATTACAAATTAAAAATTAATAAAAAAATAAAAACATAATTTACTTCTTTTTATAATATATATATAGTTTTCTATTAATTGTATCCTATAATATATAGTTCTGACCTAAACACATGTGTGAGAAACACATACACATAAGAGACAAGATCAGATCATAGCACTAATTTTGCATCATCATTCAATTGACGACCTTATTGTAACACTCATACATATTTTCATTAGCTCTTTGGCTTATATGTGCTAATTGTTATAACCATTTAAACTAAATTCAATTTAATACAATTTTTCTTTCTTTTCTTTTTTTTTTTATACATAAAATCATAACCAAAAATTCCATTTCTGAAGTTTGTGGATGAAAATAAATTTAAGTTGATATTGATCAACTTGACAATTGAGAGACAATATTGTAGTATATATGTATCCATAAGACTAAATGAGGATAAGTTGCATGTACCATACGTAACAGTAACAATAGGAGACAAAGACACATCAAGTTGGTAGCTATATATATTGTTGACTTTTGCATGATCCATCTTTAATTACCATTAGTTTTGACTTTAACGATCAATTTTACTTTACTAATACGTTTATTTGTATTTCAGTTAGGTTTAAGTTCATACCGGATTGGTGAAGTTTAGAAGTTAAATTAAAGTGATTTGGGAGTCATAAGACTCCTCATGAGCCAAAAGAGAACTGAATTCATGTCGTCCAAAATGGTAGAGTCCTTAACAATCCTCCTTACGATTATGAATATCACCCTCACAATCCCAAGCAAGTGAAATCTAAATGAAGAAAAGTGGCAGCGCTGCTCACGATCAAGATCATAATCGTAAGCATCACAGAATGATTTGACAACCTTTGTAATAGTTATTTCATAGCTCTAATGGCTATAAAATTGGAGGTTATGATCATGACATCTCTTCTCACGATCGTGAAGATCATTTCTCCTACAAAAAGTTAAAAAATATTAAATGAAAATGAAGAAAGTGGGGACAATTTGGGTCAATTCTAATAGTTAGAATTTGAGTCTCTAGCTATAAATACCTCTTGAAAACACATTCAAGAGGTTAGAAGTTTATTGGAAAAATTTATTGTCAAATTTGTTGCTTAGCAAACTTCTTTACATTAATTTTTTTTTTATTTAACCTTGATAACCAAACTCTTGAAGAAAGTTGGGTTGTGATAAAGATAAGTTTCTCATTCTACTCTTTCTTGAGGATAGAATAGTGGGAAGTGAGGAACTATCATATATATTGTTGGATTAGTGTGACCCTTATAAAAAATACTTATTGTGAAAAGTTGTGAGTAAGCTTTGAAAACTCAAGTGGGAAGGTTTAAATATGAGCCTTGAAAATACTTGAAAATAGGTTAAGTGTAAACATTGAAACACTTGATAAAAGATTAGTGTTGAGCCTAGAAAAACACTCTTGTAAGGTTGGGTCTGAGCCACTGAAAACATCAACTTGTAATCAATCTTGGAAATAACATTAGAGTGAGGGTTTAAAATCATAACTTGGCATTTAAACAGCTCAATGAATATTATTGGCGTTAACTATTGTATTATATACATGAAGACAAGTACAACTGATAACAACAATACAGCAGTAAGATAATGATACAACAACAAATATATATATATATATATATATAGCAGGTGGTTAAAGTGTAGTTAAAGGATGAGTCTTGAGCCTTATCACCCTCCCGTAAGTTGAACATCAGGGGCAATGATGTTCAACTTGGATCGCAGCAACTGAAACCAAGATTTATGCAACGGTTTGGTGAGACAATCTGCCATTTGGTCAGCAGTCGATATGTATCGAACTTGGAGTTCATTCTTGAAGACTTTATCACGTACAAAATTGTAATCTATTTCAAGGTGCTTGGTGCGAGAGGGGAAGATTGGCATGTTTGTCAAGTAAGTTGCAGAGAGATTGTCACACCACACAAAAGGAGGTTTCTAACATGTGTATCCGAGCTCTTGAAGTAGTGATTGAAGCCAAATTATCTCTTAGACTGCTGTTGCCAAGGCTTTACATTCAGCCTCGGTAAAAGATCAGGCAACTCAACATTATTTTCTTGAGCTCCAGCAAATGAGATTAGGACCAACATAAATGGCATATCAAGTGGTCGATTTCCTATCATCAAGAGAGCCCGCCCAGTCTGAGTCACTGTATGCCGAAATATGAATTGATGTAGACTTGTGAATGAGTAAACCATAGTGAGCAGTAGCTTGAAGATATCAAAGAATTCGCTTTACTGCTGTCCAATGTTCATTTGTGGGGGAGTGAATGAACTGAGCTACTTTGTTGACAATAAACGATATGTCTGGTCTCATGAAGGAGAGAAATTGAAGGCTACCTACAACACTTCAGTAATGAGTGGCATAAGTAATGGTTTTTTCTTTGTGAATTGAAAGTGCACTGTTTTAGAAAGTAGGAGTTGATATACCATTCGCTAAGCTTATATTTTCCTTGGAAAGCAAATCATTGATGTATTTCGTTTGTGTGAGAAGTAGCCCCTTTTTGGTGAATTTTGCTTTAATACCCAAAAAATGATGTATACAACCAAGGTCTTTGATAGCAAATTGTTGGCCAAGATGTTGAATATTTTGGGAAATGAACAGTGAAGAGAAGCTTGTAATGACTATACCATCCACATAGATGAGACAAAAAGCAATGATGTTATTAGAGTGATGGAAGTATAAAGAACAATCAGTCTTAGAACCATGAAAACCAAGATTTTGTAGAGCATGGGTCAAGCTCTTATACCATTGAACCGAGGCCTAATTTAATCCATAGAGAGAGCGTTGCAATTTGCATAAATGATTTGGGAATTGAGGATGAAAGAACCCGGGTGGTTGATGCATATAGATATTGCCATGAAGAAATGCATTCGAGACGTCGAGTTGTTTAATTTCCCAATTCTTTCCCAAAGCCATTGACAAGATGAGTCGAATTGTGCATGGCTTTACCATCGAGCTATAGGTGTGGTTGAAGTCAACACCGGGACGTTGGTTATATCCATTGGCCATGAGTCTCGCTTTATAGCGATCAAGCTTTCCATCTGGAGTATATTTGATGTGATACACCCATTTGCATCCTATGACATTGTGATTGTTATTTGGGGGAACAAGAACCCATGTTTTATTATCCATGAGAGCATTATATTATGCCTCCATTTAAAAGACTTGGATGTTTGTCTATATGTTGAAGGGTTGGTATGGGTATTGGTGGAGAGGAATGTCTTAGGTTTGAGACTACCCGTTTGAGACCTGGTTACCATATGATGCTGGCATGTAGGTTGGGTAGTAGGTATGGGCGTTATGGAGTCTGGATGGGGTGTGGAGTTATCGCGATTTGGTGAAGTGGTGACATCGAGTTGTTTTTGTAACAAAGAGTTTGGAGGTTGGGTGTTGTTGGATACGAAGGTGGATTTGGATATTGTGGAAGTGATAGGGGCAGAATGATGTTATTGGTGTTTAATGGATGTGGTGAAAGTAGAGTGAAACTTATTGTTGTAAGAGGTTCATTGGATGATGGACTCTGTGGGTTATCCTCTTTAAAAGGGAACACCTGCTCATCAAATAAAACATGTTGTAAGACAATGATTTTCTGAGAAATAAAATCAAGACAATAATATCCTTTGTGTAATTTACGGTAACCCAAAAAAAATGCACTTAGAAGAACGAGGTGCTAATTTATGTTTAGCATATGAACGAAGCCAGGGATAACATAAACACCCAAAAATGCATAGGGAATGATAATTTGGTGAATTGTGAAATAGTTTTTAGTATGGTATGGTGTTATGCAAGGTTGGTATGGGAAGATGGTTTATGATATAGGTTGCAGTTTCGAAGGCAAAAGTCTAATATTTTAAAGGAATAGAAGAATGATGTAGTAAAGATCGACCTATTTCAACTATTTGGCGATGTTTGCGCTCAATGCATCCATTTTGTTCAGGTGTATATGGGCATGAACTATGTTGAGTTATCCCATGATCAGATAAATATTTGGTTAAACTTTGAAATTCACCACCCCAGTCTGCTTGAAAAATTTTGATTGATTTATTAAAAAAAATTTCAACAACATGTTGAAATTTAATAAATGCATTCAAAACATTTGATTTATGGGAGAGAAAATATATCCAAGAATATTTACTATAGTGATCATAGAATAATACATAATAGCGTTTCCCATCATAAAAAGGAACAGGTGACGGTTCCTATAAGTCAAAACAAATAAGTTCTAAAGGATGAGATGCAACATAAGATGATGAAGAAAATGGTAAACAATGACTTTTATTGATTGAACAAGCATGAAATAAAAAGTAATTTTTATTGGATGATTTTATTTATGAGGTAGACAAAATTTGTTTGACAGTCCTGAATGAAGCATGTGCTAAACGAGCATGCCAAGTTGAAAGTGAACAAAATAGAGCATGTTTTGGAGAGGTGGGAGGAACATGAGCCATATCCATGGAGTAAAGTCCATTTTTATTTTGGCCTGTAAGTAGCAAATTCCTCGTGGGGATATCCTTGATTTCAAAAGGAGAAGGAAAGAATTCAATAGAAACTTTGTTAGTATTAGTAAACGAAGAAACATAAAGTAAATTATTAAAAATGCTTAGCACATGAAAAATATTATTGAGAGAGAAATAAGAGTTGTCAACATGATAATAAGAAGAACCAGTATGTAAAATTGGAAGAGTTTTACCATTGGCAATGGTGATGTCGTCCGGGCTATTATAATCCTTTTTTATGCTCAAATTATCAATATTTGGTGTTAGGTGATGAGTAGCACCAGAGTCCAAGATCCATGGCTGCGATGAAGGGGAGGTAAAAGAGGCTATGTTTGTGGATGGGTTTGAATGGTTTAGTTTTGGGGAAGAACAATTTTTGGCTAAGTGACCAATTCTCTAGCAATTATGGCATCGGATGGAGGTAGGAGATGGAGTTGAGGAATCAACAGATGACCGTAGAGTGAAATCACGATGGGATGTGTGTTGAGGACCTCAACCACGTCCTCTATTAGAGCGACCACTAGGTCCCCTGGAGGCAGGATAAGAATATAAGGCAAATGGTGTGGGTAAGAGAGGCTCTTTATGCTTGGCTTCAGCAATCAAACTTGTCTCTTTGCTAAGAAGAAGTCCATATAAGTCATCAAAGGTGACTGTATCTGATCAGTTTTCGAGGGAACGAATGAAAGGGAAAAAATCGGTTCCAAGTCCATTAGTGATTACATAAATCAAATTATCATCACTCACCGGATTTTGTAGAGCACTCAATTGGTCAACCATTATTTTGGCTCATTGCATATAGGTAGAAATTGATTCAATTGTTTCTTTTTGAAGCTTGAAGAAGGAAAACTTAATAGTTCTGATTTGTCCCTTAGAACTAGAAGCATAAGTCCGAGCTAACCTATCCTATACGTCTTTAGCATTTGTAGCCCCAACAATTTGCAGGATGAAGCTTTCAGTAATGGATCCTATGATCCAACATAGGATGAACTGGTCTTGTCGAAACCAGACCTCAAATTGAGGATTAATTTGATTTTCTGCTATGCGGAATGGAGGAGCTTGAGAACGGCCATCGACGTGTTTGGCGAGATCTAACTGTAGAGTAAAGGTATGATTTGCGCTTGCCATAACAGGTAATTGGTCGAATTTAATTTGACAGGTAAGTGTGTAGAGATATGAGGTAAGGAAGAGACTAACAGAGAAGCAGCATTAGCAGGAGCAGCGGGAATGATGGTGGCACTGCTTGAGTTGTCTGTAGCCATTGAGTAAAAAATCAGGTTGGAGACAAATTGTTAGCTCTGATACCATGAAACAGCTCAAAGAATATTATTGACGTTAACTATTGTATTATATACATGAAGATGAGTACAGTTGAGAACAACAATATAGCAGTAGGATAATGATACAATAGCAAATATATATATCAAGTGGTTAAAATGTAACTAAAGGATGAGTCTTGAGCCTTGAGCCTTATTAAGCATAATTTAGGTGGAAGATATAGAATTAATTGAGAATTCAAAATTTTTAAAATTATTTGTGTCATTTGCTCATTTTTTTTTTATAATCTTCATTTTGAATTTCACTTTTAAATTAACCTCTTAACCTTTTTTAATTTATTCAAAATTTTTATTAGTCCTGTTCAGCCTCTAGGGCTCCAATATATATACTGTATCAAATTAATATTATATGTCATTCCACAATGCATAGAGTGCTTTGTTGATCAATGTCTACAAGTGGGTATATGGAAATTGATTCCAATTGGCTTGAATTGGAGTAGTTCTGGTTATTGACCAACCAAAGGTTGAAACGTGTAATTGGGTTTTTCTAGTTCGTTAGTTTCGAGCAACTATTGCGAGAGAAAAAAAAAAAAAGGAGAGTCTAATTTTGTGGTGAATGAGCTTTCTCATCAAAGAGACAGATACCACTTTTTGAAGTGATATGGATGATTCTTATGGACCTACAATTTTCATAAAATTATAGAAGTTGCTTTCAGGGTCCCCTCCTCTTCCCACTCTTTTTTCTTTCTTGGCTATGATCATACTTGCTATCAAAAGCTTCATTATATAAGAATATCTTTTTCAACAAGTACATCATCATACATTATTTGAGTCAAGCATCTATATATATATATATATATATATATAGATCTCAAATAGTGATCATAACCCTCTCTTGTAATTTCAAGCTTTTTGTGGTCTGAATTCATTCTCAATAAACACCGTGATCAATAAATTTGTATATATTGATCTAATGAAGATGTCTTTTCATTTAATTGTTTCCTTAATTCTCACAAACATTATATGAAATTTTGCTTTTTTTTTTCTCATTAGAATTGTTTAACAAAATATGTATGACAAAGGTCAGATTTCTATTTTTCTGCAATTTCTTTAGTTTTTATTTTCTCTCCTTCTTCTTCCTTTCTTTTTTTTTAAAAAATCTTTCATTCTCTTCCCTCTATAGTTACCATGCATAGTGTTAATATATACATAGTTACCATGCATAGTGTTAATATAATGAGAAAAAAAAATTTGAGGTTTGAATCCAACACCTACATTTAAAGTAATCTCACCTTACTTTAATATATTTAACGGATCAAACTTCAAATTGTCTATTAAAATTATAGTTTCTTTACCAATTTCCAATCAAGAGAAAATACTTTTTTCTAAAAAAATAGTGATTAGTGTAGGAATAGTCTTTGATTTAAGGATGTTATAAGCACTAAAGATCATATGCAAGTAAATGCGTACTACTCAAGTTGACATAATTATAGAACTATAATATGCTTAAAAAGTTGGGATTATAATGTTTTTGTATATGTGACGTTTCAAATTTAAATCGTAATGTATGAAGTTGGTAGAAGATTTTTATCATTTTTGTGATTCTATTCAGATCACACTGGAGTAGTTAGAATTCAATAAATTTGAAATATTAATAGTTTAAAAAAATATATATATGCGGATATCATATTTCTTTATTTGTGGAAGTTAATTGAATTGTGGGATTTAATCCGGATCAAAATATTAATTAGTTGTACGTGTTACTCTAACCATGATTATGCTGATCATGAGTGTTCGATAACACTATGATCTTGCTCCTACACACTTCCAAAATGAATTATATATGTTGATCATTATAAAATTAAAAATTATAGTGATGCCTATTAAAAAAAAATCATAATCCAAACTATAGACATACAATATCATCCCTAACCTATTATCTACAATTTGGAACAAAAATGGTCTTCACATGGGGATGTTACAAACAATTCTATTGTTGTGAACTGAGTAAAGTGGTAGGGTCTCATTTCATATATTGTCAAAATGCAAGTTGGGCATGATTCTTTTGATGTCCTTAAGAGGCCAAAATGTTATTTTAATGATTTTTTTGTTTCTTTTTATTTATTTTTTTTCTCTAAAGAGTTATATATAGAGAGTTGAAAAGTGCCCCCTATTCTTTGTAATACTCATTGTTTGACCGAATTTGCAAGTGAAAATTCCAAATTGATTTTGAAAATGATTGCAGTTTCATTAATAAAATATTTCACAAAGGAGACTTGTCTCCAAAGTTAGAGATTATTCTAAGAATACCCTTCACTTTTGTCTCTAGGCATTAGGATCATGATCCTTTCCCAAGGGAATACATATATACTAGAAAAGTTATCGGTACTTTGCAGTAAAAAACTAAAATATAATAGTATACACATCTAAAAATTTAATTGTTGGAGTATTAACTATAAAATTTAAATTTAATTTTTTCAAATTGTATTTTGAAATAAAAAAATTGATAAATTTATCCGCAGAACTCCTTCCTGTAACATAGTCCAATGGAGCGTAATATAAAATCATGTCTAGTTGATCTTTCATGAGAAAAAAAAGTTTAAAAAATGTGGTAATATATTAAAAGTAAGTATAATTTATTAGAGTCCGTTTGTTTGATAAAAAATGAAAAGGAAAATTGAAATCAGAATGGACGATTTTGATTCATAGTGTTTGGTTGTCTAAAATTGATAAAGAAAATGGAAATGTGATTCCACATTAATGGAAATCACAACTCCCTTATTTTTAAGGAATGAGCTTTTTTATTCGTTTAGGAATCAAGTAAAACAAAATATAAAACATATAAACTAATAAAAATATGTATTAAATGTTTAAATAAAAAATATTTATTAAAAATAAATAATTCTTACAATAATATATAATTTAAAAATATATTTTGTATATATATATTTATATATATATAGACACACACCACTTGTTTCACACATGACTATTAATTTTTATTGGACCCATTTTTTTTATAAAAATAAACTTTAATTTTGAATCAAATAATTTTACATAATTACTAATTATTTGAAGGTACAATTTTTAAAATTTATAAATGGAAAGTGAAAAGTACCAAAATATATATTTTATCATATTCATGTAAAAAGATGGAATTCTTAATTTAATAGTATAATTTTAGTTAATAATTAGATAATGATTATTAGTTAATTTTAATTTTTATTAAAATTAATAGAATATTTGACAATTATAAAATTTCTATTTTTCTTACATAAAAAATCTACGAACTAATTTTTAGAAAAAATTTAGGGATATAATTGTTTATTAGAAAAATAAATTTAGTTAATTTAAAGTTAGTCATTTTCTTATTAAATTTTAGTGAAATTTCTAAAAATAATATAAGCATTATTTTATTTATATAAGTACTAAATATTATAATTTAATAGATTTGTGTTCATTATAAATTTAACAAATTTTCTATTTAAACAACTATATATCATTTTTTAATTTTTTTTTAATGTTAATTTTTTTTGCTTTAAGAATAATTCAATACAATTACACAAAATTCTTTTAACATTTTTGTTCTTATAATAATTTAATTTTACAAACTTTAAAAAGTTATAATAAATTAATTTATTACATTCTTAATAAATAATCTATTTAAATAATTATACAAAAAAATTTCAACATTTTTATGTTAATTTCATAAATATTTCTCTTTTAATTTCATTTATATACTTATGAAATTTAATTTAAATAAAATATAAGAAAAATTAATTAAAATTAAAAAATATATTTTCTTAACAAAATTTCATCTAAATTTTAATTCATTTAAATTTTGTTAGAGATAAATAGAAGTTAACCTAACTAAAATAGAAAATATAATTGTAATTAAATTATAATTATATTTTAATTAATTTAATTTTTATTGGAGGTAAAATCAAAGTTAACCTAATTAATTAGAAGGATTAATTTATTTGTGATTTTAGTAGGTAACATTAATTAGTTGAGATAAAATATTGCTTATATAAATATATTTATTTAATATAAATAATGAATAAATAAATATCCAATAATGAATTAAAATTAATTTGTGTACTATTCTAAAAAAATTAGACTTAATATATATATATAAAACATGTGGTGGACAATTCACATTGAAAATGGGACCAAAGAGTCCATTTACAAAATAAGCATAATTTTTTGGTTCATGAAATAATGAAATTAATATAATCATGTAGATTATTTGAATCGGGGCCTTCTTCAGCTCTTTGGGGATTCTTCTTTGGTCCACTCACAATCGCCGATTCAAATAAATAACATGATTACATTAATTTCTACAATTGTTTAGAAAAAAAAAAAATTATAAAGAGAGAGACAAAATGACATAAACTAGATCAACTCACCACCACATATTGTATAAAAATTTTATTCTTATTATATAAAAATTAATTTTATAAATTAATAATTATTTAATTAAAATCATATACCTTATAATATTCTTATAAAAATTTAGATATTAAATTATTTTTTATGCTGATCGCTGTATTTTTAGTAAATATTAATAAAATTTAAGTTAATTTAAATAGCATCTTTGTCTCTTTTCTTTAATATAATTACTTAAAAAAAAACCTTTACTTAAATTGCACCCATCCATGAAAATTCATAAATAATTTTAAATTTTAATAAACATTTTATTTCACTTAAATACATATATTGATCTTTAATTAATTTATTAACAAAATGAGTAATATATTGCATGAGTTCTGAACTTTTCCACGCTTCAATGATACTTCTTTTTAATTTTTAAATATATATATATATATATATATATATATATAAGTGAATAACTTGATCAAAATATTTTATTTTTTATATTATCAAAAATGAAAAAAAAAACAAGTAATTAAAGCAGATTTTACATGCTTGGTTAGTAAAAAACGTGAAACATAGACTAGAAACTGTGTAGTAAATTAATAATTCAATCCCTTGTGAATCACTTCTTTTGCATTTGACTAAACACACAAGCAGTAACGTAATAAATTTAAGTTGATATATATATAATTGAGTTAAATTAATTATTATAAAATTTTTTTCATCATTTTAATTTTATTCGAATTGAATTGAATAAAATAAAATTATTAATAATTAAAAAATAACCTTTCTCATTTACCACATGATCATTAGACATGACATCAAAATTTATAATTTCAAGAAAAGAAAAAAAAAAGACTAAGTGGGGGCAAAATTCAATTTTGTTTCAAAAAAGAAAAAAATTAATTATAAATAAATTATAAAGTCAACGCACTTTCAATAAGTGACGTCATGCTCCACGTCAGCTCCAGCACTCCCCTTTGCCTCTGGAGCTTTGAGCTTAACCACACAGAGACAACGCAGTTTATATAAGTACTTCATTCTCTTCTCTTCTCTTCTGTCTCCAACAAACACACACACTAAACTATTACAACCTTAATTTCGACGCGCCATGTACAGCCACAGTACTAACAGCACATTTCCACGCGCCGACTTCATTCTCAGCCACCATCCTCTTTCTCCTGACGGTGGTGCCACCACCCCATCACCACCCTTCCATCTGTCATCAGCCGGTGGCCAATTCCATGCACCTCCTGCTGGTCAGTTGATCATACCTGACCAGTTGGCTGGGTTTGAGGTGGGTAGCAGCACTACTAGTGGGTGCTGTAGTAGCTACGGCTCACCCAGTTCACTTGCGAGTTGTGGAACCACGACGTATCAACAAACAAATCTAATCCAAAGGAGTATTAGTAGCCATTCTCTTCTAAAGAACAATGGTTACCATCACCACCACCATTGTCATTTTGCCAGTGATTTTCTTGACTTGGATACTAGCCCCGTTAGAAGGGTTTTCAGTACTGGTGATCTGCAGGTAACTGATTACCCTATTCAATTTAAATTTTCACATTACACAATGCATTTTCTAGCCCGCACCTTGGTAGTGCAGTGGCATTCTTGTTGGGTAATTAAGCGCGGCGGTGTGGGTTGGAACTCCACCTTTGTTAGATACTAACACTAATATACTAACTATTTCATTTACGGTAAAAGAATATGCATTTTTTTTTGTAGGATTATTCGTGTTGTGCGCACACTCATTAAATGGTGGTGCGAGCATGAACCCTTGTGCGCACTGTTTATCAACTTACATATAGAAACTACTTAATTTCTCATATTTGAAAGGTTTTTATTGTGATATTTTTTCTTAATACAAATGTTTGTATGTTGTGTCATGAGTAGGTAAAAGAATTAACTAAGTTATGTTGTTTTTCGTTTTGTTCTTTGTTGGGTGTATTGTTGACTGCGGGTGCAGCATGGGCATAAGGCAGACAGCCCATTGTCAAGTGAGAGTAGTATCATAATAGAGAGCATGAGCAAAGCTTGCAAATATAGTCCTGAGGAGAAGAAAGAAAGAATTGAGAGGTACAGAAGCAAGAGGACACAAAGGAATTTCAACAAGAAAATTAAGGTCATTACTTTCTTCTAATTTTTTTTTATTATATCAAAACTTAGTGCGTCTTAGTAACATCGATATAAATTTTTTTACAATACTAAATCGTTATATTATCATATAATTTCTAAATATGCATATTCCACTTTTTAAAATTATTTTATTTATGTCTCACTCGAAAATATATATATTTTATTTATGTTAGTACCTAATTAAAACATGTTTGTTTTTGCAATATAGTTTTACTCTCAAGTTGCTTACTAATTTAACTCTATATACATATAAATGTAGCTTTCACACAACTTGCATTAGTTCTTCTGGCTCACACTCGACACATATCTACACTTTATGTCAAATCCAACTTTTCTAATCAATGCCACTATTTGATAGAAGTTGCAATAGTAGTTGTTTGAATTTCTTGTGGCATGGGGATGTCGAGCTGTTGACTCTTCGATAAGTGAAAAAAGTGTATGATACCTGATGAAAATAAACAAGACCATTAGTTGTATATAGGCAGTCCAACATTAATCTTTGCTTTGTGATCTATATAAATTGATACATAGTCAACTATATCTAACACATGAAATGATATATTACCAATATTCCTATTCTCTTATGAAATAGTTGTGAAACTTGATCATTTTGAGATGACACCAATATGAAAAAAGTGTTGTCTCTTTGAGTTTTTTGAATGACTATGAAATGACTATTAGTTACAATGTAATTAAACTTAAATTGAAATTTATTTACAAGTTCTTGTGTGATCATGATCATGCATATGCCGGTGAACTTAATTTTTTTTTTTTTTTTAAATTTCACTTTCAGTATGCTTGTCGAAAGACGTTGGCCGACAGCCGGCCACGCATCAGAGGGCGGTTTGCAAGGAATGATGAAATTGAAAAAAATCCTCAAGGTCAATGGAGCAATAATGTAAGCGGGGAGGAAGATGAGGACTACGATGATAATTGGATTGATTTTCTGGATGCATTTTCAGCTAATTCAATCCCTTGATCTTGATTAAGATGAAGCTAGCTTACTTTATGTGTCACATCCTTTTAGTTTCCTAGCTATAGTTGTGATTTCAGGTTGCTTGTTTCTAATTATAATTATCATTATTATTATTATTATTATTATTAAGCAAGTGTTCTTTAAGTAGCCAGAACTAGCTGGGGAATGTAAATACAGTTTGTTTTTTGATTTTTGATTCCACTATAATCATTTCATTATGATGTCAATATGTATTGATTTTTATGTGACATTTACAATTTATGTATCAAAATTTCAACTTACTCTAGCTACTAACAGTTTATCGTATTGATTGGAAATTTGGTGCACAATAAAAAAAAAAAAACATGCCAATTTGCTTTTCTTCAGATTCAGATAAGGTCTTCGGAATTAAATTGTGCCTACTTTTTTGTGATCAAAAGCAATGTAATAAAAAAGATGATAACAAAGTCATAACTATCTTCAAGAAAGAAAGATATATAGAGGACCAAATGGTTAAGGTAATAGTCACTATCATGGCTAAAGGTATAAAATTATTGGAGAGTCACTCAAGTCTCATCGATAGAAAGATTTTTAGGGAAGCCTGATAGCAATTTGCACTTTTTAGATTTTTTTTTATCTTTTGATCTTTCTGCACACTTAAGATAACTACTAGGTCTAATACCGTAGACATCGCAAAGTGGTGTGCAATTAACTTATAAGTTATTGCACATTATACAATATATATTTATGGGTAGAGATATGGTTTTTGTCAAACCTTTTTTGCCTGTGAATAGTGGGAAGATTGTGATCCTCTCATGACAGAAGACATTGTAGTTGTTTTCAAGAAAGAACTCAAACACAAACCTAGATGGCAAATCAAGAATTGTTACAAGTGAACCTCTGATTCAATTTTTGGAAATGGGTTGGATATTAAAGATATTGATAGCTCAATATTTGTTAATTGATGATGATATGCATAATTAAAAAATTTTATTTTTTTTGTGAGTGAGAAAATAGTCAAATAATAATTTCTCTCCAAGGATATTCTCAGGTGCAAGGTTTGAGTCTTGCTGTCCTAAATGTAAAATGGGAGGACTATTTTCTATTATACTGTCCACCAAATGACCTCTCTACTAACTAAAAAAAATTAAAATATCGGTTTTCTAAAACATCAAAATAGAAAAACATAAAAAGTGTTTTTTCAATTCCGCCAATGAAAAAACATAGAAGGTGTACTTTCAATTCCACCACTTGTCTTCAATGAATTAGGTTGATTTAGTTTGATTTATGCTACCATGATCATATGATCTTCTCTTAACTAAAAAAAGGCTTTATAATGTGTGTTTTGTAAAACATCAAAATGGAAAACATAAAAAGTGTACTTTT
The DNA here is from genome assembly GCA_949671775.1 of Mallotus repandus. Taxonomy (NCBI): domain Eukaryota; kingdom Viridiplantae; phylum Streptophyta; class Magnoliopsida; order Malpighiales; family Euphorbiaceae; genus Mallotus; species Mallotus repandus. Next base: position 25,571 of record CATIWM010287818.1, read on the forward strand.
AATTCCACCACTTACTTATCCTTAATAAATTAGGTTGATCTATTTTGACTTCTACTCGCATGTAATTTCACTCAAAAAAATTATACTTTTACCCTATGTGCCAAAAAAAAAAAAAAATCAGCCCCTCTTTTTTTTTTCTTTGAAATAATAAAAAGATTTCGCATGGATTTGCACATCAACAAATAAGTTGCGGTTTTTGTTTTAGATTTTATTGTTATTATTATTATTTTACCAAGTTTTAGATGTTTTAGAAGTATAACTGAAATTTCTGGGAAAATGGGGCAGGTAAAGCCTGACTCCCAACACTATGAGATAGTTGACCTTTAAACCATTGGCCTGATTAAGGTGTAAAACATTTGTCTAATGGAGTTTTTTTTTTTTTTTTTTTTGAAATTATCATATGTATTTTGTGTCGAAAAAATTATTATACATAAATTCAATGCTATTGAAAATTTATTATTGATAATATTTATAATATTTTAAAAAATGAAATTTTCTTAAATACTTATAAATCATTGTATATGTTCATATTTGCTTATGCTATATTCTTTCCTAATTGCAAAACCTTTTACAAGTTGATGACACTTTCTTATGTTCACTCTATACACTCATCAATTGAAAGATCCCATAAAGCAAATTTAATTAGTAGGTTGAAATGTTGAAGCAAAACATCATCTATTTTTGCTATTTTTAAAAGTGTCTATTTGGCCTTTTTTAAGCAAAAAAAAAAAAAAAGGAACTAATTAAGTACTAATCATTTGGTTGCTCATGCTATGCTACTAGTAGTAGTAGTAGTAGTTGATGATGAGAAATTAATTAAGCTAATCATGGAATCTATTTATGTTGCTCTTTAAAAAAAGGCTATTGTCTCTTAAGAGAAGCCATTGAGGTGAGAAGGGCGGCGCTTTGATTTTTGTCGGCCGGCGGTGGGTTTCCCACTATGTTTATGGATGGCCCCTTTAGCAAAGAAAGATTTATTAAATTAATCATCTATCTATAGACAAATGCAATCATCAATACTTGTCTTTAAGCTACAATTGTGTCACGTACATTAGTAATGATTAATTAGGATCTAAAGTGAATAATTACCACATTTGTCATGCCACTAGTGTAGTTTAATTAGTTTAATTAGTCTAATATTTGCTTACACACATATATACCTTTTAAACTTTTTGATATACACTAAGAAAAAAAGATTCATGCAATTCAAGTTTATAATTTTTTTTTGGTTGAACATTGGATTCTAACTAATTTAATCTAATCTCGATATAACCATAATGGACGACAAAAATCTCCTAACATGTTATTATTGCATATACAACTATTTAATATTATTGCATATACAGTTTGATACAAGTTGATCTGACGAATGTCAATTGTCCCAAAGAAAAAGCTCAAAAATATAGCATTTGAGCCAATAGATTGATAGTTTTAGTAGTTATAGATTAATAAGCTTAGAACAATTTTTACATTTAAATGGAAGATTGCCTTTTATTGAACTGTCAAAAGTATAGATAGAGAAAGAAGGCAAGTATTTCCAATGGTGATTTGTAATCTATGATCAGGCCTTATTGCTTCAGTATTTGCAATGGAGTTGCATGAATAGCATGAAAAACTAGTTATCAACTTGGATGGTTGTGTTGAATAGATACTGTGTCAATTTTGCAAATTCTATGGAACCCTACTAACTTGGAGAAGGCATTATTAATGATGATGGCGGTGGTTGATTAAGCAAAAGAATTGCAGGAGCCGCTCTCTTTAATTACAATATGAAGACTTTAAATGCAAAAAAATAACTAAAAAAAGAGCAACAAAAGTGCTGGTATTATGGTATAAGAAAAATGAATCAAAACTAGCACATGAGAAGCAGTAAGTTTGTAGGGGCCAAGAACAGGGAGGGCCTATGAAGAGAAAGAATTTGACTTTTTAGAAAACTGTCTTTCCACCCTACAAAGAAAGATGAAAAAGAAAGATAAGATTAACATGCACATCAGAAAGAATTTTAAAAGAACGATAATGACATTGTTATGCCACATATAAAAGCGCATTATCATTACTTTACATTCAGATTATTCTATTCTTGTTTTTAACAAATGATTATTGCATTAAAAAAAAATCAATATGAGTACAATAAAAGGTCCTAGTGGATAACTATAGAGAGAGAAAATTACATAGATATCACTAAGAGGATAGAAGGCAAAATCTCACTTAGCTAGAAATCACTAAAACAAATTCCAAAACAGGGCCAAGGATAGATAAACATCAAACAAAGCCTAGAGAAAGGCTATACAGAGACACTGGAGGGGCAGCAGCTTCAAGCTTGAGAGCTTGTGAGTTTTCCAGAGGGCTCAAGGATGAATCTTTTGCTTTAACAGACTGATGGCCTTCAGAGGCTATGCCATTAGCGCAAAGAAGCTATGTCATGTGGCTAGTAGGAGAGGCTTGGGCCTGGACACAAGTTGATGAATTCACAACAGAGTTGAAGTTAGGCAGGCTTGTATCAATGTTGGGCTCACTAAGATTGACCTTGGGTTGATGCTCTTGAAAGAGAAGAGGGCTTAATACGAGTTGAACCCCATAATCATCTTCTAGCATTTTCCTTAGCCCAAGTAAGCCCAAAAAAGAGCGCTGGATATATCAAAGGGGAAAAATGGTTACTAACACAGGAGGTAATGAGTTCCTCACGCGAAGTTTCTTCTGCACGACTTTTGTCCACCGCACAGCTGACAGATTTGACCCAAGCAACAGGAGAAATACACTCTCGGTTGAATTGGTGTAGGGGACGCACCTCCAAGGAAGATGAGTTGAGAGCTAATGCTGTAAACTCATGAGGCAAGGCATGAGAAAGACCGTCTGCATGCAGAGCTTCTTCATCTGTGGATATGAGATCTTCAATCATAACACCGTAACTTTTCCCTTGCATTGTGATAGTTGAATTTGTTCCAAGATAGACCCAGAACTTTAACCCAGTGCTTAAACAACTTGACCATATAGTTGATTTTCAAGCTTCGAACCAGAGCTTGAGATTCTGCAGCAAAGCTCCATGGTGGAAATGGTTGCAAATGAGCTGGTGGGAAAGAGTGAATAGGTATCGGGTAATGGTGAAGGGTAGAGGCATGGCAATGGTTATAGGAGAAGAGTTGGTAGCTAGGATTGGGAACTTGGGTGTCTGGATCTTGGTGGGAATGGTATGGTTGAGTTTGCAGGAGAGCTAGTGGCAGATAGGGAAAGGGTATCGGGTAAGGACATGGCGATGGTTATGGCAAGAGAGTTGGTTGCTGGGATTGAGAACATGGCTGGCTGGATCATGGTGGAGATTGTCTGATTGAGTTTCAACATTGCTATACAAACAGCAATATAGCAGCAAAAGCTGCACAGTTACATATACCTTAGCCATGGCGAAGCTAAAGCACAGAGAGAATATCACTTGCTATCATGACATTATATGGGCTTCTGCCTCTATAAAAGAAAAGAACTAAAATCAAAATACTTTATAACGTAGTGATACACTTATACAAAACTTCTATCCGAGCACATGCAATGGAGCCAATCAAGTAAAATCCAGTTCATGAAATATGCGAAATAATTTGATTTATGGAAAGCGTTGCTATGGTAAAAAGGTCGTAATGCCCGAAGAATTATTACCACAAGACATAGTGGAGCCAATAAGCTACGGTGGAACGGAATGAAGAAGACATACATGGGAGATGCATGACCATTCTGTTGATATATATGGGAGAAGTACGACCCCCACCAAAATGCCTATATTTGCCTCATTCACGATGGTCAACACAAAAGGCAAGACTACCATCAACAGCTATCAGTGTCACAAACCTGCCCAGCAGCTCTTGACTACTTTTCCATGTTTGAATTAAGTCATTAACTATCTAAAGAGTGCCCAAATGAGAAAAGTGAAATAGTCATTGTTATACTCTCCTGGATTAATTGCATGCATCTAGCATAAAATGAAACAAAGCCGTTGGAAGAACAAGCACATAATATAAGCATCCATGAAAAATGCTATTTTTTTCCACAGCCTGCTGCTCACGAGAATCTAACAGACGCTCAACAAAATAGATATATACATATATTTATGTATATGAAATATCAGAAAGAAGTAGAAATAGGAAACAGGGCATAGAAAAAGATATCAACAGAAGAGGAGATCTAACCTTGTGTCAAATTAAGGCCTACAACAGAAATAATTTGGAAGATGTTAGGTGTCACGGTAAATTTCAGCAACGAATGTTTGCATCAATATAACAAAATGATCATTCCCATTTCCTAGGATTACAAATCAGAAACTTGAAGAATTTCTTTGCTTTTTTTTTTTCACAAGTAAAATTCAATAAATACATAATAAATGAATATCTAATTTCAAATGCAGATTCATCTGCAATACATGTCAGACAAAATTTATCCACCATTCAACAAGAATGGTGACCACTTATACAACTACAGAGAGAAGCATGATGCTAAAACTCACTTTGCAATTTACACTCCCGATAAACAAGAAGAATTTGGAGGGAGAAGAGCAGAACTTGGTTACATGTTCATCTTGCGTTTAGGTTTTTTAGATTTCTTTATAAAACGTATAGGATTTAACAAACGTTTCAATGGAAAGAAAAGAGGTGTTCTCTGCTTTGACTTGGATCTCCCTGCAATCAATAAAGAAGAGCAAGTTATGTGATTGAAATAACAATTAAAATTAAAAAAAAAAAAAAGAGCAATAATCAGAAAAATGATTAAAAAGAAAAAAAGAAGGTGAGGGAGGGAAGCTGCAAAGAGTCCATCCACAAATGAAATCTTGTACTCAGAACACTGCTTTTCAAGTTTCTGAGCACGGCACTGATAAGAAAGAAAAATTTGGGGAATACTAACAAAAATCACATGAACAACTTTTATAGACTAGATGATGCAAAATAAAGTCCTAGAGCTCAGTAAAAGGAATATGAATCTATTGCCAAATGATCTTATATATATATGTGTGTGTGTGTGTGTGTGTGAGTGAAGACAACATTCAGTTGCAAAAATGAGGATGGTTAAAATTCAATTACCAGTAAGTTATAGTTTCAAGTAAAAATATACAACTGAGTTTTAGTAACTCGGTAGGACAACCGGCTCTCATAACATTATTTTCTAACAAGTATATTTATATTACAAATAAAGTTAATTTTGAACATAAGTACTGATATATCAGCCCAAGAAACAAATAAAAATCGGAATATATGGAATCTTACAACACCATTAACAGGCAAATTTGTATTATCAGAAGAGATAACTTTAAACAAAATAAACATGATATACTACAGAAGCCAAAATCAAAATAACATAGAAATTGCTTATTAGTAGGCAAATTAGTGAAGTTGCAGCCAAATTATCAGAATAAGGAATCAAACCAACTAAACTCTGAAGTGACACCGAATTTAGTCTTCAATTCAATAACAAGAAAACATTGTACGATGTGAAACATTTTTTGAGAATAATATTTCAAATAATATTAACAAAGCACATCATTCAATTAAGCAAGCACTGACTAAACTCATACCTGGTAAGGATGGGATAACTTCTTCATGCATTTCTTCCTCCATTGTCACCTCCTTCAAGGGCATAGAGTTTGCATCCATGGAATCATCTTTAACTTCATTGTCCCGACCAAGAGCACTTTCAGTATCCACATCCCCATGCTCTTGCTCTTCCGTTGCCACCTTTTCTGAGATATCAAGATTTGCATCTCCATGTTTTTGTTCTTCCATAACTACCTCCTCCAGGTTCTCCTGATTTGCAACTGAAGAGTCATCTTCAACAGAGTTTAATGTAAATGGAACACAGTCCATAAGCGAAATAGTAGCATCTTGCGTTTCCCTAAGTTGTTTTCTGATGAACACATTTTCAATGAAAGGTGTATCTTCTTGATCTTTTGTACTCATATCTTCTATGTTACTGTCCATCACAGCATTGTGCGCACCCAAAACTGCATCAGAACCTTGTGAATTTGAAGTCTTTTCAATCTCAGGATCCAGAAAATTAGGATTCTCAGATAAAACTTCTCCTTCAGCATCAACTGCGCAAGCACTAGTTAACCCAATTTCTGCAACACAAGTCTGATGTAATGCATCTTCATTTGCTAACACAGTTTTTAAATCACTAGGAATAAGATTTTGTACTTGCAAATTATGCTTTTCAGTTACAAGCAAAGGAAGCAATACATCTGAGTCATTTGAAATTTTTGGCTCTTCCTCAGTGGCGCTTGTAGGGTCTCTAACTGCCCCAGGACTTACCACAGTTGTTGCAGCACCACTTTGAAAATGTAACTCTTGGGAACTTTCATGACCAAGGGTCTGATTCATTGATGGAAAATTGGACAGACCATCGCAATTTGTTTCAGGAAAAAGATCTTGCCCAACAATTTTTTCGGATGCTTCAGCCGCAGTAAATGGTACCTCAACTGCCTTAGAAGCAGCCAAAATATTTGCACCATGTGATGGAATGCTGTCAATAACTGAAGTGAAATCAATGGCTTTAACATAACTGGATACTCTACTGGTGGCAGAAAAAGACTTTGCAATATCCTCCAGCTGCAAATCTCCTTCACCACTGGAGATTGGATCCCATTTAAGCCAGTCCACAGACAAGGGTTCATTGGGATCAGATTTTTCATCCAATGATACTGGTTCAACTCTAATGGTCTCCTTGTAAAAGTGCTTCTTTCTCAAGGCATTAGCTATAAGATTCCTGCAAAACATTTGCAAAAACTACCTACATTAGTTTACATTGCGTTTGAATGCAAGCATTTAATTTGAAATCTTTGATTTCAAATATTGAATTTTAAACATAAGGATCTCAAATAACATATAGTTAATTGTTATTTCAAATCCTTATTAATTAAGCTATCATAGATTTGTTTCAAATTCTTATAGTTCCCAAACAAGAGATTTGATTGAAATCAACTTCATACTTAAATCCTTTGCATCCAAACATAGTGTTAGTGTAGTTGTACAACCGAATATTTTTTGCTTTAAGTAAATCCTTGTACCTACAGTTCTTGGAAATAGCTGCTTTAGCTCGTTCCATAGACAGCCCAAGCAAAGAGGATAAATTTGCAACATCTTGTGGCCCTCTAAGTTCGTTTACAGAAGGAGCAGCACTTGAAAAAATGAGATTCCTTCCTCGAGTCCAATCCACCAGTAACTGGAAGTCATGTGAAGTGTAGTTCAGACAGAAAATTGGAAGATGCATTCATAATTTCAGCTGAGGGTGAAGAGAAATAAGTATTATCATATAAAGAAAGTCATTTTTGTATCCGCATGATGACTCTGTGAAAGCGAGAATGGTAACTCTGTGTAGCTCCAGCATCTTAATTCATAATCACAATTTTAATCTTCATTCGACTCCAGAAAACCAGGGTTCATTGTGTTGACATGAGAAATAGATACTTCAACTTCATGAAGAAATATAACAGCACAAACCTATTACTCCCCAAGGACACTATTTTAAGCAAGACATACAAACATCACATAGTGACCTTTAAAGGAGCACCAATGCATCAAACATATAAATTTACAAGACCGTTATTATCATCCAGGACAAGCTTTACTCGTCTAAAAAGACTTGTGTAAGCATATAATCCATAATGTAGAACTTAGCAAAACCATAAAGCAGTTGCATTTCAAAACTATTCTGAAAATCTTACCTTAGCATTTGATATCATTTGCCTCCTGATTTGAACATCCACAATAAGACCAGAATAATTAATTTCAAAATAAATTCCGCGCTGCATTTAAAAAAGAACACATTAAACCACCAAAACAAGCACATTCCAAAAGCAATAACAACCAAACAAACCTCCATAGCAGCTTTAATCATAGGCAACTTTAACCTAAATGGCAACTTTTCCGCGAAATCAATAGCAATCATATCCACCTATACAATCCATTAAACGCAATAAAAATCCATACTTTCAATTCAAAAATAAAAATAAAAAACCCTAATTATTCAATTTACCTCAGATTTTTCACAGGCGAAATCGAAGGCAGCTTGATTAAGAGGTCTGACAGCGACCAAATCATAGCTCTTCAGAATCGGATTTCCACTATTAAGCACTTGGCATTGAGCGGGATTCTCAACGGAAACCGTCAAGCGCGTGTACTGACGGAAAGGGGAGGAGCGTGGGACATTGAGGAGGTCGCGGTGGAAATTGACAGAGGAAGAAAGAGAAGGGGCGAGATTGAGAAGAGAGGAAAGAGAGAACGGAGAAATTGAGCAACGGTCGTGATCGGACATTACGCCTTTGATCGTACGGTTGTAAGCGATTCCTGAGTAGCCTAGTTCCATTGCTTTGATCACTAGCTTGATTCGTGTTTTTTTAGAGGATTGAAAGGTTTCGTATGGTATGTTCAGATCGAAGAACCCCATCGCCATGATTGAATCAGAGTGAGAGCTTTCGGTTATGAAGAATGTCAGGTTTTGGGTTTAACAGGTTCAGAACGTCGTCGTTTTCATTCGGAGTTAATAGCCCCATATTGCTTGAAGATTTTTAAAAAATTTAAATTGAGTGGAATTTTTTTTAATATTACTCCTAAATTCTTCATTAAAAGAGATTAAATTAATTTATTGGAGTAAAAAAAAAATTTACAAAGGAATTCAATTGATTATGTTTTATTATCATTATTACAAAGGGCGAGAAATTTGATCCTAGCTAAGTGTTATGTGATACTTTAGTCACCAATAATAAGGGATAATTCGTTACGGTTTTATGAATTAAAGAGTAGTTGTTGCTTCAATTTTTTGATGAATCAGGTCGAATGTGTCAGAGTAATTAATTTCTTGATAAAATTTGACATCTATCAAATGAATTTCTATGTTTCTAAATGCGTGTAGCATAATTTATTTGAATTCCAACGAAAATATTAATTGATTAATGCAAAAGGAAGCTTTTATAAATGATGAAATAAGAACTATTGATTGATGACGTGATTTTACAAGCTAATAAAAAAGAAATGAAACATAAAATATTTTTTCCATTCTTTTATATTTGACATTTTAGAAAGTTTCACTTAAATTAAAAAATAATTAATTAGTCTTAAATTTAGAAGAAAATAGAGTTGAGAGACTAAAATACCTTTGATTTTTGAAAGATTAAAAATTTGTTGATGGATAAACATTAATAACTTTGGACTTACAAGGATAAGGGTAAAATTAACAAAAAAATTAAAATTTATTAATTGTATAAAAGTGATAATTAAATAAAATTTTACATGTTCTCTAAAATGTCATATATAAAAGAACAAAGGGAGTTGCTAACAAAACATGAAGTTTGCTAAAGTTGAGAGTATAATTGCATATGATAATTGTTGATTCGTTAATGATTGTTGGATGTCTTTTTCTCTTTTATGTTTTTATAGCCAATTCCATGAGCTTCAATTAATGCTAGCTATTAATTTTAACTAGGGTAAATAATATTTTATTTGAGAATATGGAATGAAGTTTTATATAATAATATATTGGAATTAATTGTTTTTGGAATTAGCGAGAATTGACTTAAAATTGACTTGTTTTTGCATACATATGAAGCTCTTACTTCCACCAAAAGAATTTAGTTGTACAGCACTTAAGTAGAGCTTGATTTTGACCTAATTCACACTTAATAAACAATATTAGTTCAATTAAATTATTTGTCAAAAATAAAAATACAAAGATTGGATAAACCATTTAAGGTTAACAATGTTCTATCATACACCTATGAAGATTGCTAAAATGAAAAATAAATGATCAATATTATTAAGTATTTTAAGCAACTTCCTTAGATTTGAACAACCATCTTGAAAGTATTCCACAATCGCAATATTATGAAGAAACTAAAATGTACCTTGGAGTCACAATGTGGAAATAACATAGAAAGCAATTAGGATGATATTCATAAAATATGCCAAAATAGAGTCATGCAATGCAACTGAATGGCTAATAAAATGTTGGTAAATTTGCTCCATTAATGGACTACATTACTTACAGAAGAGTTCAAATCAAGATAGTCTTGGAAGTTAATATGTCAATAGCTTCTTAAACAATTGCTATTTGCCAGAGCCTCTATAAATTGGTTCTGTTCAATGGTTGTTAGAATGGAAAAACTTCACAAATGATGGATATTATAAACTATCAATAATATAGTTTGCAGTATATGAACAGACAACAATGGTTTGTAAAACAGAATGATAATCCAGGACATTGTAGTGGGAGGACCCTCCACCATGAAGGGCCTCACCACTAATTAGTTTATTAAAAAAAAAAATTGCAGCCACAAAATGTGGTTTTGAACGTGGCATCACTTATGGCCACATGAAGAGTCCTTTCATTGCCTATAAATAGGCATGTCAATTGCCTTGGTTATTCACACTAAGAGAAGAAAGAAAATAATAGCAAAGGAACACTTTCCTTTGATAAATAGAGTGAGATGAGAGTGAAGTATTTTTAGAAAAATATTTGGGATATTTTTCTAAAAGGGGAGTGACAAAATAATGAGTTTGGGAAACACTTGTGTGCTACTATTTTGGGTTTATCTCAAATTGTTATATTGCCTCTCTCTCTTTTGTACCCATTAATTTTATTAGTGGAGAAATATTATTCGGAGTTTGTCCCGTGGACGTAGCCCAAATCAAAGGGTGAACTACGTTAAATTACTGGTGTCATTATTTTACTCTATTAATTTAATTTTAATTTATCCGTGCCCAACAATGGCTTCACTGTACCGTCTGGTAAAGGGATTTAGCATTCGATAGTTGCCTTCTTCGCGTTTTCTGTTTTAATTTTTCATGAACTTGATCTTAAGAGGGTTCTTGAAGGCCGACCGTGGATTTTTAATTAGCAATTGTTGATTGTTAAAAGACTGGAGATCAATGATAATCCTTTGGTGGTGGAACTTTATCAAACTGCACTCTGGGTATAGGTTTATGATGTTCCCGTCAGTTTTATGTCTGAACGTGTACCAAAACATATTGGTGATTATATTGGTCAATATATTTTATCTGATCTAAATAATTTTTCTGGTGGTTGGCTTGCTTATATGCGGGTTAGAGTTTTGTTTGATGTTCGTTCTCCTTTTAAGCATAAGATGAAGATTAAGAAACCTGGAGGTGTTTGGATCTGGATAAATTTTAAATATGAGACTTCTCCACAGTTTTGTTTTGTTTGTGGAATTTTGGGTCATCTTGACACTCATTGTGTGAAGGTATTTGATGCTTCTGAGGGGAAGGTTAATCGTGTTCATAGTGAATGCCTGATTGCTTCTTACCGAAATCAATCTCAGTCCAGCGCTAGATGGCTACCCTCTAGTATTCCATGAAGGGTGGAGTTGAATGGTAATGATGGTATGATGATTGATGTTACCACCAATGCTTATGGAAATTCGCCAATGGTTGGGTTGCCTAATGGTAATGATGGGATTAATGCTGCTATTACTATGGGAAAATTACCTGTTGGGAGCAATAATGCTGAAGGGGAATTTGCCGAGTCTTTTAGAGATGATGATGGTATAGTAATTGCAGAGTTTAAACATAGAAGACAAAACAACTAAAAAGAGTGTTGTGGTAACTACAATTGGGCCTGAATCCAATCCAGCTAATATAGGAGTTTTGGGTGTATTGGATTCAACTTCTGGACCAGTGGTGGGCTCTCTTTTAAGGCCCACCGGACTCAATGAGTTGCCGTGGGCTTAATAATATAGGACCACGTGCAGTTCATGTGCTTTAGGACTATAGGCTTGAGATAGTTTTTTTAATTGAAACCTTGGCTACCAGACAAAGAATTGAAGTTGCAAATAGAAGGTTGGGCTTTTGTGGGCTTTTTGTGGTGGACTACTTGGGTCATAGTGGTGGCATGGCAGTACTCTAAAAAAACCGGTACAGAGTTTCTTTGCTTAGTTCATCGTCTAATTTAATTAATCTTCAGATTGATAGTTCTGGTTCTTCTTCTTGGTGTCTTACTTGTTTTTATGGATTCCCAAATGGTAGTAGATGTCGTAATTCTTAGAATCTTCTTCAGTCTTTGTCACACCAAAGCTCTCTTCCCTGGTACAGTGTGCGTGATTATAATAACATTCTTGATCCGAGTGAAAAGGTGGGCGGTGCTCCTAGATCGCCTTGGCTTATTAATGGATTCAGGCAGGCTGTTGAGGATTCCCATCTCACTGAATTATTTTTGCAAGGTGGTCAATTAACTTGGTTCAAGGAGCGGGATGGGCATGATTGTGTGAAAGAAAAACTATATCATGTTATAATTAATTTTGATTGGAGAAATTTGTTTCCTAACGCTACTACTCTGAATGTTGGTATTACCTCATTTGATCATATGCCCATTTATGTAGTGTCTTGTGTCTTTCCAACAACGAAAATTCCGTTTTGAAAACTGCTGGTTGAGACAGCAATGTTGTATGGATGTGATGATATACCTGATTTAATGCATGGTCAAGATTTAATGCCTTAGGGAAAAGAGTATGCTGGTAATTTTTGCAACCAACTTTCTCGTTGCAAGCAGGCCATGAATCATTATTTTGGGTGTCATGATATGGCGTCTGTTGTTGCTTTGAATGCAGCTAGAGAGGATTACTATGAAGTCTTGGCTAGACAAGAAGTGTTTTGGCGATAACGTTCTAAATATCTGTGGCTTAAGGAGGGCGATTGTAATTCAAAGTTTTTTCATTGAAGTGCAACTCAGAGACATCGGTCAAATAAAATAATCAAGCTTACAAATGATCAAGGTAACTAGTGTGTTTCCAATGGTGGCCTTGAAGAACTTGAAAATGCCTTGGAGGGGGTTGAATAAGGCAATGGAAGGATTTATGAAAAATAAAAATGAATTTAAGGAATAAACAACAATTAGAGAAAGATTAGAGAAGGAAGAATGATGAACACAAAGATTTAAGGAGTTCAGAATCAATAACAATCCTACGTCTCCACCTAACTTATCCCCAAGTTAGGATTTTCAATCACCCAAAATCTTATTCACAAGATTAAAAATACACAAGAGTTTAAGGCTCATTTTTTCAACCTTATAAACAAGAGTTTTCAACCTTACAAATAAGAGTTTATAGGCTCATTCTTAAACCAAATCACAAGTGTTTTAATGGCTAAACACTTAAACCAATTCCACTTAGAAATATACCTCACTTCCCTTCTAATTTATCCCATGAATTAGATGAAGATGAAGTCCTATTTTTATCACACAACCAACTCTCACAAGAGTTAATCAATACAATGAATATTGATAGAAAAAAAATGAAGCTTAATGAATGTTAGAGAGTTTTTGATAATCAAAGAGTAATGTGATGTATGTTCTTGTGTATCATAACTCTAGAGTACATATATATAGAACTTTAAAAATATGGTTGTTGGAGCCATTGAATATGTCTCCAACGTCTCTTTTCTTAAAATTCAAAAATATGACCGTTGGGCCGTCACCATAGAAGCAGAGCTTCAGTTGCAACCTACTGTTCATCTCAGCTTTCTTTCACTATAGAAGCTTTGCTTCAGTCAGAGATTACTATTCATCTAAGCTTTCTGTCACTATAGAAGCTTTGCTTCAGTCGCAGCTTTCTATTCACTGAATTTTGACTTGGCTTTCATTTGAGTCCTTACTTATACACACTGAAAATAAACATATTAAATGCTCATAATTAAGTTTGTTAAGATCAAAATTAAAATGGATTATTGCTAAGGTCAACAATGTCTCCCTTTTTTATTTTGACAAACGTATTTTGAGTTTGAGAAGGATAATATAAAGTGAAGTATGTGTTGATTTAAATTCCAATAAAGTATGTGAAATATACTCCCCCTTAATTTATGCATATAATAAAAATAATGAATTTAAGGAGTAAGAAATTCAATGGAATGAAAATGATTCATATTTTTAAAAAAATGAAATTTTAAGAATCTCCCCATTTGTGCTATAAAAATATCAATTGAACAACTCTTAAAAAAATTTCAATTTGAAAAAGATACCTATTCAAATATTTCATATATTTCTTTATTACTCTCCTTTTTAGATATGATAAGAAATATAAATTTATAAATCATTCCCCTGGACAAAAATAAAAACAACATAAAATATAACATGAGGGACATAAAAACATGGCCTAACATGACAAATGTGTTAAAAACATAAAAGCATGATAACATGATCATTTAAATAAATGCTAGGCAATATGAAAGGAAATAATTTCAAACATATTAAATAAATAAAAAACTAGTAGCACTTACAATGCATGTAGTACTACTTAACACATCACAAAAATAGTACATATACCATTTATGTTGAAGCTTAAAAAAACTTAACTATCACATGATCATGTAGAGCTTAGTTCTAAAAGAAACAAAAGACTAAGAACTACACAATGAAAACAAGGATAGACTAAATCTAAGAAAGTATGTCCATCTAGCCCAAGTATCATATATATACACATATAAACAAAGTAAGCAAAACAAGGTTGTTTATCACATATAAAAATATGACAAAACTAGCCACACTTACAATGTCACTATGCATGCATAAATAAAATTATGTAAAAAAAATTCAATATAAATATTTTAATTCAAACTCAAATATTTCTCCCCATTTGTCAAAATGCAAAAAAAAATCATTAATGAAAAATTTAATTGCATTAATAAAGGATAGAGTTACAATGATATTAAAATATTAATGATAAACTAGGCATAACAAGACATAAAACTAACAGCTCGTGGCTTACATCTAGAAAATATTCAGAAAATAAACTGAACCAAAACTAAGGCAAAATAATAATAAAAATAAACTACCAGCTCAAAGCTTGGATACGAAAAATATACTGAAAATAAATCAAACAGAAACTGATGGAAAGCACACAGAAACATAAAAAAATTAAAAAATTGTTAAGATTAAAATAAAAATTAATAATCAAAACAATTAATAAACATAACATGATTTCACATGAAAACAGTCCAACCATCAACTAAGAATAAAATCAAGACAAACTAGAACCATCAATCATGCCAAGTTCATGCTTAATGAAATTCATTCTCTGCTTATTGAGAGGTTTGGTGAAGATATCTACTAGTTGATTATTTGTATCAACAAATTCAAGTGAGATATCACCTTTTTGAACATGATCACACAAGAAATGATGTTTAATGTCTATATGCTTAGTTCTAGAATGTTGAATGGGATTTTTGCTAAGGTTGATAGCACTTGTATTGTCACAATTGATTGAAATGTGATCAAGTTTATACCATACTCTAATAACTATTATTTTTTCCACAAAACTTGTGACAACAAAGACTTACAGCAATATATTCAGCTTTGAAAATGGACAGGGCAACCGAAACTTGTTTCTTGCTAAACCAAGAAACTAAACATTGTCCTAGAATTTGACAAGTTTCGAAAGTGCTCTTTTTATTTAGTAAACTACCGCCAAAGTTCGCATCAGAATAACTAATTAAGTCAAAAGTTGAACTCCTAGGATACCAAAGTCCTAAATGCAAACTTCCACTTAGATATTTGAAAATTCGTTTTGATTGCATTCAAACGAGACTTCCTAGGACTAGATTGAAAACAAGCACACAAGCAAGTAGCAAACATGATATCGGGTCTACTAGCAGTTAAATAAAGAAGGGATCCAATTATACCTCTAAGTCATTTTTCATCAACCGGCTTGCCATTCTCATCTTTGTTGAGTTTGTTTGTGGTGCTCATTGGAGTTTTGCTTGATTCGATTTCATCCATGCCAAACTTCATGAGAATATCTCTTGCATATTTAGTTTAGTTGATGAAGATCCCATCTTTACATTGCTTGATTTAAAGTCCAAGAAAGAACTTGAGTTTACCCATCATGCTCATCTCAAATTCTGCTTGCATTAACTTAGAAAATTCCTCACGCAAGCAATAGTTAGTAGCACCGAAAATAATATCATCAACATAAATTTGAACAATTAATAAATCATGTTTTGATTTCTTTATGAAAAGGGATGTATCAACTTTTCCTTTAGAGAAGCCTTTTTCTAATAAAAAATTGCTCAACCTTTCATACCAAGCTCTTGGAGCTTGTTTCAATCCATATAATGCTTTTGAAATTTTAAATACAAGATTAGGAAAATCAAAACTTTCAAAACCCGAAGGTTGCTCAATATATACCTCCTCTTCAATGAAACCGTTTAAGAATGCACTTTTAACATTCATTTGATAAAGTTTGAAATTCATGAATGATGCAAATGCGAGTAACATTCTAATAGCTTCTAACCTTGCAATAGAAGCAAAGGTTTCATCATAACCAATGCCTTCCTCTTGATTATAAGCTTTGGCTACTAGTCTAGCTTTGTTCCTAGTTATGACACCTTGTTCATTCATCTTATTTCTAAACACCCATTTGGTGCCTATAATAGGATGATGTTTAGGTCTAGGAATCAAGGTTCAAACTTTGTTTCTCTCAAATTGATTTAACTCCTCTTGCATAGCAAGGACCTAAAATTCATCACTCAAAGCATCATCAACATTTTTGGGTTTAATTCGAGATATAAAGGCTAAATTAACAATAGAATTAAGTTGAGATCTAGTTATTACCCCTTTTGTAGTGTCACCAATAATGAGGTCTTGAGGATGTGCTTTCTTGGATTGCTAATCCTTTGGAAGATCATCCTTTAAAAAAGGTTAGAGCATTTCCTCACTTTCTTCCTTGCTTGAACCTTCAAGTTCCAAAGGCTTGGTAACATTTTCTCCTTGAATGCTCTCATTCATACGCTCACCTACACCATCATCAATACTACAAAAATCCTTTCTTGGATCAAGTGGGTTAGACTCGTCAAATACAACATGCATAGACTCTTCAACTACTAGAGTTCTCTTATTAAATACTCCATATGCTTTGCTAAAGATGAAATAGCCTAGGAAAATTCCTTCATCGACTTTAGAGTCAAATTTTCCAAGATTATCCTTGGTGTTTGACATAAAGAACTTGCATCCAAATACTCTTAGATATAAGATTTTAGGTTTTCTAGTTCCAAAGCTCATAAGAATTTTTATTCAAAATTGGTCTTTTAAAAAATCTATTTGAAATGTAGCAAGATGTGTAAACGACTTTCACCCAAAAGTATAATGGCAAATTATACTCATGAAGTATTATTCTAGCCATTTCCACAAGAGTTCTATTTTTTCTTTCAACTACCCCATTTTGTTGAGGAGTTATAGGAGATGAAAATGTATGTGAAAAAATGTATGTGAAATACCATTATAATTACAAAATGTTTTGAAAAATTTATTTTCAAATTCGGTTCCATGATCACTTTTAATGGAAGTAATACAAAAGCCTTTTTCTTTTTGAACTCTTTTTGCAAAATTTCAAAAGCTTTAAAAGCATCATTCTTATGAGCAAGAAAACACACCTAAGTGAATCTAGTGTAGTCATCAACCAATACATATGCATAGTGCATTCCATCGAGACTAGCAACTCTAGTTGGACCAAATAAATCCATATATATAAGTTCAAGTGGTCTAGAATTTGACACTACATTCTTGAGCTTAAATGAGGACTTGGATTGTTTTCCCTTTTGACAAGCATCATAAAGTTTATCCTTAGTGAATTCAAGTTTTGGTAAAAAAATCACAAACTCATGTTTACAAATATCATTTAAAAGCTCAAAATTCTGATGTCCTAACCTTCTATGCTATGTCCATGTGTCATGAGAAATAGCCATCAAACATTTAATATCCTTGTTGTCAATTTATTTAAATCAATAATATAGACATTATCTACTCTTTCACCATTAAAAATTTCTTTGTCTTCATCAATACTGCTAACAAAGCAATTCTTAGGATAGAATGTGACTTTATTTCCCATATCACATAATTGACTCATACTAAGCAAATTGCGTTTAAGACCATCAACAAATAATACATGATGTATAGATAAGGATTGAGGATTACTGATTTCTCTAATGCCAATAATCTTTCCTTTTGCATTGTCCCCAAATGTAACATGTCCTCCATCCTTAGCATCAAGCTTGTTGAATTGATCTTTGTCACCTGTCATGTGTCTTGAACATCCACTATCAAGATACCATTTACTTTTTGTTCTTGTGGACTTCAAGCACACCTACACATCACATTTTACACATTCTTTTAAGCCTAAAATTTATTGGTCTAGGTTGGTTAGTCTCAAGATAATCCAAAGGAAGCAAGTTTAAGTGCAATCTTTTATAGAAGCACACATTGTTTGAGTGACCTTTGGTCATGCAATAAAAACACTCAACATTGGCAAATTTATTTCTCCTAGGATGATATGATTTCCTAGTGTGTGAAATATGCCTTGTGTGTTGTGGCGGTAAATGATTTCTATAACTCTTTTAAGTCATAGTGTGAGACATACATTGACAATGACAATGTGTATTTTGATAAGTTTGTGCAACATGTTTATATGCATTGTGATGTGTAACATGCTTAGGAGTGTTGTGTTTAGTGTACATGTAAGCATGTTTAGGTTGAGGTTTTCTAGTATGAACCTTACCTTTTTGTGTCAATGTAGGTTGAGTCTTGTGAGACTTACCATTATCATTTGACACATGAGACCTTTTAGCTTTGAAAGCTTAAGTCTCATTTGATTTAGAGGTAAAAGCTGTGGAATCATGTGTTTTAATAAAATTAATATATGATGATGATGAAGGAGTCATTCCATTTTTATATCCAATTCCATGAGTATATCCATGAAATTTTTGAGAGTCAAGAATACTATCTAAAGTTTCTTTTCCTCTTTTGAATTTAGAAATGGAATTCTTTAATTCTAAGACTTCCTTAGAAAGCTTATGATTTTTATCACTTGCTTTCTTAAGTTGGTCTTTCAAGGAATTTGAATTTTTCAAATCACTCATAAGTTTATCATTTTATTTAACAAGATTAGAAAATTCATTTTTAAATTTTTTAAATTCCTTAGTTAAGCTAGTTAACTCATGCTTATAATGTTTCTTCTTAGAAAGTAAGCTTTTGCATTTAAGCAAGAGTTTGTTCACAATAAAGCTCTCATCATCATCATCACAATAATCATCATAAGAAGAATTAAAAGTAGATGGCACCTCATTTTCATCTTCAAGAGCCATGAAGCAAAGGTTGGCCACTTCTTGTTGTTCCTTTTCCTTCTATGATTCAGAGGAATCATCCCAAGTAGCTTTAAAGGCCTTCTTCCTCTCCTTTGCTCCCTTTTTTTGAAGTTGAGCTTGTGGCACTCGCTTCTAATGTGACCCGATTTCTTGCATTCATAGCAAGTAACCTCTTTAGTCTTCTTACCTTCATATTTCTTGTTGAAGTCCTTAGTTCTTGAGGAATTTTGCTTTCTCAAGAACTTCTTGAACTTTCTTGTGATCATGGCAATATCACCATCTTCATCACTAGAATCTTCAAGAATTTCTTCTTCACTATCATCTTGCAAAGCCTATAAAGCTATGCCCTTTTTCTTCTCTTCCTTCTCTTCTTGTTCATCTCCTCTTTCCTTTATAGTAAGCTCATGTGTAAGGAGTTTACCAATAACAACATTGGTTGAGAGAGTTGAGAGGTCTTGAGCTTCCTTAGTTGAAGTGACTTGAGATTCCCAATCCTTTTAGGTAGAAATTTGTTATTCACTTCTTCCTTTGAAAAATATTTTTCAAGTTTCTTGAGGGTGGTGAGAAGAGCATTGAGGCGGTTTGTCATTTTCGTAATTGATTATTGAGGCTTCATTTTGAAGAGTTCATATTCATACATATGAAGTTGAACCTTCTTGCTTCTTACTTACACGTTGCCTTCATAGTGATTTTCAAGAGTCTCCCATACCTCTTTTGCGGATTGGCAATATTGAACTTTCCTACTTTCTTCTCTAGACATGGAAGAGAGTAGTGTGATCATAGCTCTCTTGTTTTTATAATTCTCATCTTTTTGAGTTTGGCTTTATTGACTTCTTTTAAGAACCGCTTCCTTATCATTGATTTTAGCTCTAGGAGGTTCCCAACCATCTAAGATGACATCCCATAATTTAATAGAATCACTATCAAGATAGAGTTCCATTTTGAATTTCCAATGTGGGTAATCACTTCCATCAAAGAATGGTCTAAGTGAAGAAATATTTTGAATTTCACTTCCCATGATCTTGACTTCTAGCAATTAAGTTTCTAGAATTCAAGCTCTGATACCAAATGAAATGCCTTAGAGGGGGGTGAATAAGGCAATGGAAGGATTTATGAAAAATAAAAATGAATTTAAGGAATAAACAAAAATTAGAGAAAGATTAGAGAAGGAAGAATGATGAACACAAAGATTTAAGGGGTTCAGATTCAACAACAATCTTACGTCTCCACCTAACTTATTCCCAAGTTAGGATTTTCAATCACTCACAATCTTATTCACAAGATTGAAAATACACAAGAGTTTAAGGCTCACTCTTTCAACCTTACAAACAAAAGTTTTTAGGCTCACTCTTAAACCAAATCACAAGTGTTTTAATGGCTAAATACTTAAACCAATTCAACTTATAAATATACCTCACTTCCCTTCTAATTTAACCCAAGAATTAGATGAAGATGAAGTCCTATTTCTATCACACAACCAACTCTCGCAAGAGTTAATCAATACAATGAATATTGATAGAAAAAAAATGAAGCTTAATGAATGTTAGAGAGTTTTTGATAATCAAAAAGTAATGTGATGTATGCTCTTGTTTATCACAACTCTAGAGCACACATATATAGATTAAACTTTAAATATATGACTGTTGGAGCCATTAAATATGTCTTCAACGTCTCTTTTCTTAAAATTAAAAAATATGACTGTTGGGCCGTCACCATAGAAGCAAAGCTTCAGTCGCAGCCTACTGTTCATCTCAGCTTTCTGTCACTATAGAAGCTTTGCTTCAGTCGCAACTTACTATTCACTGAATTTTAACTTGGCTTTCATTTGAGTCCTAACTTATACACACTTAAAATAAACATATTAAATGCTCAAAATTAAGTTTATTAAAATCAAAATTAAGATTGATTATTGCTAAGGTCAACAGAACTGATGGTCTCTTATTTCGATTCCTTATTTGCATCATCTCAAGATTCTACTAATGCTATAACACAATT
>CATIWM010287852.1:0-11444 GCA_949671775.1 Mallotus repandus
ACATCACATCAAATGCAATTGCCGATTAAAAGTAAGGGTTTAATGATAATGAAAAAGACTGCTACCATCAAGTTTTCACACCATGTGAAAGCACGCACGGGTCTTCCCAACTATTGAAAACACCCCATGTTTTCATTTACATGTATATACAGAGAGAGAGAGAGAGAGAGAGAGAGAGAGAGAGAGTCTTCCCAACTATTGAAAACACCCCATGTTTTCATTTACATGTATATACAGAGAGAGAGAGAGAGAGAGGGGGGGGGGGGGGGGAAACACAATAAAATATCATGTGGCTAGTTACTTTTTTACTTAAAAGATTGTGGTATTTTTGAAAATATTTAAAGATTTATGATTTAATTTTACTTGTATTTTAATACCCTAATCAGTAATATTGTTCAAAATATGTGATATAATGTTAAAATAATATAAAGTTTTAATAGTAAAATTATTTACTAAGTTGTATAACATTCAATTAACTATAATAAATAAAAATAAGATGTAATTTTATTTTATTATGAATAAAAAGAAATAATTCTTAAAATAAATTTGTAATATTTTTAGAATATCTAAGTAGTTATAATGATAGTAAATTACATGTAAAACATTGATATTATTGAAAAAAGTGTTGTATTCAAGTTTTACTCAAATTACATGTAAAACGTTGGTATTATTGAAAAGAGTGTTGTATTCAAAATATTTAAAGGTTTATGGTTTCATTTTCCACTACTTTAATACCCTGTCAAAATATTTAAATGAAACCACATACCTTTAAATGTTATAAAAAAAAAACCGCAAGCCTTTAAGTGAAAATGTGTCTAACTATAAGATATTTATTTTGTACTTATTCTATATAAATGAGTCAATTAAATTACCGAATTACATAAAATTAATTTAAAGAATCTTTAAAATTGATTGAGTTAAACTCCAATATAATTTTTTTTAAAACTCAGTCCGAATCCAATTTTATTTATTTAGACTTAAACTCGAATTTAAATTCTTCAAAATTCGACTGAACACAAGTGGATTTAGTAACATCCTAATCATAGCACAGGAGAACAACCTATTGCAGTGATTCTGGAGCCTACTGCAGCATATTAATTTGACCTTACTACAAGATAGATCTCTCTTTAGTGTTGGACTGTTTCCTTCTTGGTGGTGATTTTCTAGGTTTTCATAGATGGTTTTTGCCCCTTTGTTTTTTTTCAAAAACCACCATTTTCTTTTCTTTAATTATCTTTAGTCCATAAATAACAAGAGTTTGAGATCCATTCTTGAATTATTTTTAGTTTTTCTTTTGGTATTAGAGTACAGATTTATTGGGGTTAATTAAATTTTTTCTACTAGATAATAAATGGAATATACAAAAATAAATAAGAGTAGTAAAGTGTGCACAATAATATAAAGACGGTTTGGCTTGCCAAATTAAAATAATAATAATTAATAAGGTGGTCAAACCAGCCAATGGAAGAATAAAAATAAAGAAAAATAAATAACAGAATACCAATAATTTTTTACATGGAAACCTTATAAAAGAAAAAATTATGGGATCTAGTCTAGTTAAATCCTCCACTATAAAATAATGGGATTACAAATTATAACCCTCAATTTATGGTTCACACCCCTCATAAATTGGCTCTCAAAAATGATATTTATTTTTCTCTTCTCTCTTTTATAACAATAGAGAGGCTAATAATTTTCACTCGCCCAAAAACACTGCCCAAAGCTCTCAATTTTGCTTCTCACGCACACCCTTTACTCTTGCACACACAAAGCACTCTTTTGCTCACTCACAGCACTCTTCACACTCTTTGCACACACACACACACCAATAATGCAAAGGAATGGCCCTATTTATAGCCAATTCATTAACAATAAAAAAAAATGAACTGATTGGAGCTGACATTGAAAGCATATGTCACTTTCTTTTTTTTTCATTCTTGTCCCCCACTTTAGGCAGGACCATCCACTTAATAAATCTCCCCCTCACGCCTCAAGTGGGGCATGAAAATAAACCTGCTTTCTCCGAGCAGAACATTAGATTCTTCGAAATCAGGGCTTTAGTCATCATATCTGCCATTATCATCAGTATGGATTTTCTCCAATGAAAACATTTTCATCTCTAATGCATCATGAATCCAGTGGTACCGCACGTCAATGTGCTTTGATCTTTAATGGAATGCTGAATTCTTACTGAGATGGATTACACTTTGACTGTCACAGTATAGAATGAATTTATCTTGACTAAGACCCAACTCTTGTAGGAATTTCTTCATCCACAAGAGTTCTTTTGCAGCTTCTGCAGCAGTAATGTACTCAGCTTCAGTGGAAGATAAAGCAACACATTTTTGCAATTTTGATTGCCAAGACACTGCCCCTCTGCAAATGTCATCAAGTACCCAAAGGTTGATTTTCTAGTGTCAACATCACCGGCCATATTTGCATCTGTATATACACATAATACAGGTTTATCATCACCAAAGAGCAAACAAACTTTAGAAGTAGCTCTGAGATATCTAAGAATCCATTTAACTGTATGCCAGGATTAGAGAGAAATCTGCTTACTACTCCAACCGCATGGGCAATATCTGTCCTTATGCATACTATAGCATACATTAAGCTACCAACAGTTGATGCATAAGGCACTTTCTTCACATCTTCTTTGTCTTTCTCACTTCTTAGACATTGCTTAGAACTTAACTTAAAATGTCCTGTAAGTGGAGTGCTGACAGGTTTTGAATTGCCCATGTTAAATCTCTCTAGTACCTTTTCAATGTACTTCTCTTGAGATAACCACAACTTTTTATTCTTTCTATCACGAAGGATTCTCATGCCAAGAATTTGTTTAGCCGCTCCCAAATCTTTCATGGCAAAGGTTTTGCTCATCTCCTTTTTGAGATCTTTTATCTTTACAACGTCTCGATCAATAATCAATATATCATCCATATACAATAAGAGAATGATTAAATTACATCAGAGAATTTTTGCACAAAGACACAATGATCAGAGTTTGTCTTCATATAGTCGTGGTTCACCTTGAATGACTCAAACTTTTTGAACAACTGTCTTAGAGTCTATTTTAATCCATAAAGGCTCTTCTTCAATCTACAAATAAGATTCTCCTTGCCTTTGACTTCAAATCCTTCTGGTTGTTCCATATAAATTTCTTCCTCCAAATCTTCATGAAGAAATGTCATCTTCACATCAAGTTGCTCAATCTCCAGGTTCATGCTAGTTGCTAACCCAAGTGCTACTCTGATTGAAGACATTTTCACAACTAGTGTAAATATTTCCTTAAAACCAATGCCCTTTTTTCTATCTAAAGCCTTTCACAACCAGCCTTGCCTTATTACTTGGCTACAAGTTACTTTCTTCGTGCTTCAATTTGAACACCTATTTATTCTGTCTAAAGCCTTTCTTCAATTTGAACACCCATTTATTCTAGATTTACTGGATATTCTTTTATTTGCTTGGTCTCCACCTTTTCCTTGATATCTTCAAACATTTGATCTTCAAAGAAGATAACATCTCTACTTTTGATAATCTTCTTGTCAATAGGATCCCAAAGTCTGTAGCCAAATTCTTCATAAGCATAACCCAAGAATATATATTCCTTAAATTTTCCATCAAGCTTGGTTTTTTTATCTCGTGGAATATGAACAAAGGCTCTATAACCGAACACTTTTAAATGCTCGTAATATATATCCTTTCCAGTCCATACTCTTTGTGGTATGTCACCATTGAGTGGAACTGAAGGTGACAGGTTGATTAGATCAATTATAGTTCTGATTGCCTCCCTCCAAAACGAGTTTGGTAATTTTGCATTTGAAAGCATACATTTGATTCTTTCACAAATGGTTCTGTTCATCCTTTTTGCAACACCATTATGCTAGGGTATTTTTGGTACTATCTTCTTCAGCCTGATACCAAAATTTCTACAGTATTATTCAAATGGACCTCTGTATTCACCATTATTGTCTGCACAAAAACACTTTAGCTATCTTCCAGTTTCTCTTTCTACCTTTGTGTAAAGTTCCTTGAAGACGTCTAGCACTTGGTCTTTCGATTTTAGACCAAATGCCTACAATTTTCTAGAGCAGTCATCAATGAATGTTACAATATACAAGGTACTGCAAAGACTTCTAGTTTGTATTATGCACACATCAGTATGTACCAAATCAAGAACATTTGGTTTTCTTGCTGGTATGGTACTCCGAAATACAACTCTTTGTTGTTTTCCCTGAATACAATCAACACAGTTTTGTAGATGTACACCTTTAATCCCACATAAGAGATCTTGCCTTACTAGCCTTTAGAGTCCTTTCTCACTAATACGACCGAGTCGTTTATGCCATAACTCGATTGAAATTTCTTTCTCCATTACATTTATCTAGTTTTTTTGCAGTTTTGCTTCTATTGCGTAGAGGGAGTTGATTTTCTTTCCTCTAACCATCACTAGAGTGCCTTTAGTGAGCTTCCACCTCTATCTACCAAAATAGCTTTAGTAGCCTTCATCATCAAGCTTTCCGATAGAGATTAAATTCAGCATAATGTTTAAAATGTGCCGCACATCTTTGAGGAGCAATTCGCATCCAGCGTTGGTTTCCAAATAAACATCTCCCATATCAATAATTTTGGATGCTCCATCATTTCCCATCTGTACCAAGCCAAAATCTCCAGCAACATAAGATGAGAAAATATCCTTCCTTGAAGTGACATGGAAGGAGGCACCTGAGTCAACCACCCAGGTTTGATCTTGATATGTGAGATTAATGATTTTGTCATCCAGGACAACTTCA
The DNA here is from genome assembly GCA_949671775.1 of Mallotus repandus. NCBI lineage: Eukaryota > Viridiplantae > Streptophyta > Magnoliopsida > Malpighiales > Euphorbiaceae > Mallotus > Mallotus repandus. Next base: position 4,797 of record CATIWM010287852.1, read on the forward strand.
ACTTTTTCTCCAGCTATTGCAGTGTTTGCTTGTGGAGCTTCTGCTGGTTGATTCCTTGATTACTCAGCTTTCCATATTATGCACTCCCTTTTGAAATGTCCAAACTTACCACAATGATGGCAAATGACATTTTTTCTTGATCGAGATTTTGATCGGCCCCTTTGTAGATTTTGATGAGGTCTACTTTTGTTTCTTCCACGTCATTCTTATTTTTTTGACACAATAGCTTCAGATGTTTCACCATTTTACTTTCGTCTAGATTTTTCATTTAACAATCTGGTCTTCACCATCTCTAAGGTCACCTTTCCATTTGGAGCTGAATTTGTGACGGATACAAAAAGTGTATCCTAGCTTTTTGGCAAAGAAATATGTAGAAATGTTGCCAATTGATTATTATCAAATTTGTAGTTCATTGTTAAGAGTTGATCTACAATACCTTCAAATTTGTTGACGTGTTCTGACACACTGCTGCCATCTTTGTATTTCAAAGTAATGAGGTGGCGTATCAAATTGGCTATATTTTGTGCACTTGGTTGCGCGTACATTTTCTCTAATTTTTCCCATAGCTTGTAGGTATCAGTTTCTTTGGCAACGCTCTGCATAATGCTTCTATCAATCCACTGTCTGATTTGAGCTGCACACTTTCTGTTGAGCACTTCCCAATCTACATCTTTCATCTCCACCGGCTAGCCAACGGCTACACCATTGACAATTTTGATAGACTATTAACAGTTTTGATAGGCTGCCAAAGATCTTTCATGTATAAAAGATCCTCCATCATTGACTTTCAAACTGAGTAATTTGTTGGAGTTAGTTTGAACATGCTACATGTGTTCTCTATTTTTATCTAGATAGAAAAAAAAAATTTAACCAACCAAGCTCTGATATCACTTTGTTCGGGTTAATTAAATTTTTCTACTAGATAATAAATGGAATATACAAAAATAAATAAGAATGGTGAAGTGTGCACAATAATATAAAAGGTGGTTTAGCCCGCCAAATTAAAATAATAATAATTAATAAAGCGGTTAAACCAGCCAATGGGAGAATAAAAATAAAGAAAAATAAATAGCATGACACCAATAATTTCTTATTTGGAAACCTTATAAAAGGAAAAACCACGGGACCTAGTCCAGTTAAATTCTCCACTATAAAATAATGGGATTACAAATTATAACCCTCAATTTGTGGTTCACACCTCTCACAATTTGGCTCTCAAAAATGATATTTATTTTTCTCTTCTCTCTTTTATAACAATAGAGAGGCTAACAATTTTCACTCACCCAAAAATATTGCCCAAAGCTCTCAATTTTGCTTCTCACGCACACCTTTTACTCTTGTACACACAGAGCACGCTTTTGCTCACTCACAGCACTCTTCACACTCTTTGCACACACACACCAACAATGCAAAGGAATGGCCCTATTTGTAGCCAATTCATTGACAATAAAAAAATGAACTAATTGGAGTTGGCATCGAAAATAGATGCCACTTTCTTTTTTTTTTCATTCTTGTCCCCACTTTAGGCGGGACCATCCACTCAACAAGATTAATAGATCTAGTGTCTTGTGTAGAAAAAGTGAAAAGTCTATCAATACATCCATGGCATTTTTACTGAGAAAGAGGTGTAGATCTAGTTCCTACAAATTTAGAAGTTGTCACCACTTTGCCATGGATTTGCTCTTTTACTACGGATATTTTATTGGCTCCATTGTTGCTTATTTCCTTCTATAAGGTTCAGCACAAAGCAAAGGAGGAAGAGGTGCAGGAATCTGATGGTGGTCAGGAGATAGTTGGCCAATAAATAACTGGACAAATACCGAATCATGGAGAGAGCAGGATCTCAATACCAGTGTAGGGAAATTGCCGATGATTAGTAATTTTATGATTCAATTTGCTGGAGTGTAATTATAATTATCTGTAATCTTTTTTTAATATTTTCTACTTTGAATTGTTTTAATCTTTTCAAGCTTATTTTGTTTGCCCTTATCCTCGGTCATAGTCAAAACTTCTTAGTTAGGAGGAGTTAACCCTAGATATGCAAGTGATAACTCATGAATTTTCCACAGTCTAAATCGGAAAATAGTCTCTTGGCCATATTGGTTTAGCTTAAATTTATATTGTTATGGACTTGTTTCCCTTTATTGGTGTACTCTTGCTAGTATTTTACTAGTGTTCTTGTTGGAATGAATTGCCTTTGACCAAAAAAATAGATAAGAGTAGTAGTTGTTGTCGTGAACTGAAAACATCAAGAGTTGTAGGTCATAACGTTGATTAGTACATTTGATTGTGTTTGTCAAGATTCAAGAAACAAACGATGGGTTGAGAAATTAATTACAAAAGTAAACCTCAATGCCCACAAGCTGTGGACCACGTAACAGTGTGCCTTTAATTCCTATAATAAAAATTGCTGAAAAGTATTTACTCAATGAGATAAAGACTTACAAATTTCAGTATAAATACATTTTTTTTTAAAAAAATAATAACTTAGAGCATCTCAAAAGGGCTTTTTATTTGAGCAAAATTTTCTACTTTAGAGATTCAAACCAAAAAATGATCTCTAATACATTCTCTATATTTTTATTTTAGAGTAAAGAGTTGGTTTGACTCTTTACATGTAGAAAGTCAAACTTCACTTTCCACTCTAAAATATTTTAATTTCTTAATATAAAGTATTAATTGATATTTATCTATTTATTGAAAAAAAAATTCTCTTTCATCAAATGGAGAGAAAAATTAAATAAATAGAGAGAAATCTTATAAAAATAAATGAAAAAAATTAAATATTTATATTTATTAGATAAAGCAAAATAAAGATAAAAAATATAAAGAGTTTATTAGAGTTATACAAATTTTTTCAATCTATATATTTAAAAATTCTCTTAGATGTTCTTTATTATATAAAAAATATTCTTTAAAATAAAAAATATTATTAAAAATGCTTTTAGTTGGGTTCATTAAAATGAACCACCCAGAGCCACCAATATATTATTTATTTTTTAAATTAATTGAACCGATTAATTTTTACAAATAAAAAATTAGAGAAAACGAATTTAAACTCTATTCAATTGGATGTTCACATATTACTGTAAACAATATATCATTTATTTAGTTAGTCAGCTATTGGTGTTATTGTAGAAAATTATCATTTTTAATTGGGAGGACTGAGGACCCTCACATGATGGGAGGCTTGTGTCATTTGGCCAGGCACTATCTTTTCGTGGAGTCGTTGGCTATTTAATAATAATAATAATAATAAATTATATTTACCTCTCTAAATTTTAGCTTACTTCGGACTCTCCTCTCATTTGAAATCAAACATTTACACATTTTAATTTTAATTTTGATAACATTTAAATTCTTTCGTTAATTTTTTTGTTAGATTTTTTTTATCAAAATACATTTAGCTCCCTCTATTTTTAAAAATAAAATAGTTTAAGTCCGGAGTTCTAATAAAGTAAAATAATTTAGTCCTTCAATTTTTTAATTATTAATTTAAAATTTCAATATTAACTAAATTTTAGACATGTATACATATATCTATCGGTATATTTTTTTGAATTGTACAAAACACACACTAACTCAATTGTCAAGTTGCAATTTTAATAAATCTATAAATATTCATAAAATTATTTTATATTCATTCTTTTACTTAATTTTATTAATTTTTGTTCCATTTAAAATTAGTATTACCTAAAACTAAAGTAATATATAAAATGAATTACTTTAAAAGAAGGTAAAATTAATGAAATCAAACATAAAAATATATATAAAATAAAATTGATAAAAATTAATGAATTTATTAAAATTGTTTTTAATTTTGAAATGTTGATAAGGATATGTGTAATTGCTAAAAAATTTAGTAAAACTTGCTATTTTAAATTTGAAAAAATTAAAAAATTAAAAAGAACAACAATTTTTTATTTTATTAAAATAAAAAGGATTAAATTATTGGTTTTTATAAAATATAGGAGGTAAAATGTTTAGTTTTTATAAAATAGAGGGAGTAAAATATCTTATTCATTAAAATACTAACAAAAAATTTCATGAAAAGGTTAAAGTGTTGACGAAACTAAAATTGAGAGATGTAAAAATTTAATTTTTAAACAAGGGAAGAAGATTATAAATTAGGTCAAATTTTAGAGAGGTAAATATATTATACTATAATAATAATAATAATAATAAGCACTACTTGGTCCTTTTATTTTGTTATCTTTCACTTTTGTTAATTTGTATTAAATTCGTTTATATTAGTTTTTGTTTTGTTAGTTAGACGTTAAATGTATATGAAAATTATAAAAATAGCCTCTTATAAAATGTGAAACATTCTAATATTGCTTTTCGTAATTTTAATAGTCATTTTTTTTGCTTGAAACTTTATTATTAGGTAAACTAGTAGTATTTGGAAGTTAATTTCGCAATAAATATTTTTAAATTTTGTGATTTAAAAATTTAAATCATAACAAAGGGGTCTAACGTCAATTGGTGCATGCCTCTGTAGAACTGACTTAAGACAAAGGGGTCTAATGCCAGTTTACGTCCATTGACTAATGCTATTGCTAAGGGAGAAATTCCTTTATCACTTTGATTGAACTAGAACAGTCGATAAAGTCAATATAGTAAAAAGGAAACATGTTCAGCCTTATTTGGCATAGGGTTTGATTTCATGTTCATCGTTATAAAGGGACCATAGCTCACATGTTCCTTATTGAAAGAAATATTAAATCTAGACATATCGGCCTTAAGCCGAGGGCTAATCTCTTCTCTAAATGGTTGAAGGCCGAACATGATTGCTAAATCATATAAGATGACAGTCATCATACCTTCCCTAAACATGAATACGTTACATGAACAGGACCAGAATAGTGAAATGGCCAATAACAAAGGTTTTTTCAAAGGGGTATCAGTCTTCAAAAATTGAAGAATGTTATATATTCCTAAATCTTTCCAAAGTTGGGAGAAGGTAGCTTTTAAACAGGCTAGCCATACTAAATAATCCTGGGTAAGGTCAACCAGGAATGAATGGGAATGTTTTTGTTCCATGATGTTATATCATTAGGCTAATTAAAACCTAGGGGGATCTTCTTTGTATGTAGGCATGAAATTCTTAACCCACTTATCTTCCTCAGTTAGAACAGGGCCTAGGATTATATTACTGGGGTGATCAGGAGATTTAAGAAGTACCTCAGGTGTAGTAGCTGAAGCTTAAACTATGTTATTGGCCCTCTCTAGTTAGACTAATAGATCAGGCGATGGGTCGATCTAGGAAGAAGTCGCTTTCTTTGATTTTTCCCATAATCGTGTGCAACTATAAGATCGCAAGGGAATCTTAATTAGACAACTAGATAAATGACCAATTAAAGCAAGAAATAATTAAGGTAAGGAGCATACCTATTGGAGAACTCTGGAGCTAGATGATGAGGCAAGGTTTGTTGGCTAAAGAGAAGCTCTGGAGGTTAAAAAGAGAAAAGGATTTTTTTGGCAAGTGGATGAAATGATTGGAACCATTCTTATGTAGGAGGTAAATTAGGACAGTTACTGAAAATTTAAAGGTTAGAGAAATGACAAAAATGCCTTTAGCTCGTGCGGTAAAAAGATTAGTTTTCACTTGAAAAGGAGCATAGGCTAGGAATTATGTAGTGAACCATTTGGGCCCACAGATGGTAGAATCAACATGTCGGCCCTGGACCTCAGTCCAGATCCTGGGGGGCATTGTTTGTACCAGCCTAAATGGCCTAAGCACCTATCAAACCAAGGCCTTCAACAGGCTTGGAACGCTTCTGGAAGATGGACTGACAACCAAGCAAGACCAACCCATCTGAATGGCCTATACACCCAGCTAAATGAGAAATAGTAAGATGGTTGGTGGTATACGTCTTTTAGCAGAGGTTGATATTTCCTTTTGATATTGGATTGTTTCGTTTTAGCAAATTTGGTAAGTCTTTATGATTGATTGTTTCCTTAAGCTAGATTAAGAAGTTTTCTTTTTATGTTTTCTTTCCTTTTGGGTTTGGGCTCCAGGGCTTATAAAAGCCAAAACTCTTGTATTGTAAACTTTTTATACATTTTTACATAAATTAATAATAATATTTAATTTTCTCTCAAGATCTAGTGTCTGTTTATCATTTGATCCTAGTGATTAAGTTTCTTAGTGAAACTAAAACTCTTGTTTGATTCATTTCAGGCAGATTAGAAGGGTCAGGACCTGTTTCTTGCCCTTGTTACTACCCTTAGCTGGTAATAAAGCCTTTCTTCTTCTATCCCATTTCTGTGTGATTGTAGAAAGGCTCACATGACCCATTTTAAACAATCAACCAATCCATATACTTTTGAGCCCAAACAACAACAAACCATTTCATAATTTTATTATAAAATTAAATAATTTTCGGTAGTTAATAATTTTTTTATAATACATTGTAATATACCGTACAATTATTATATTACTCTATAAAAAATTTATTAAATAATATATTATAAAATAATAATAACAACAGCATAACTATTTAAAAAATTTATTATATTACAATTTTATTATTAAAAATGAATTTAAAGTTTTCAATAAATTGTATTATAATATTTTGAAATGTATTTACTAATTTAATATTTATTTTTTGTAATTTAAAATAATTTGATAAAAGAGTGAATTTT
>CATIWM010287912.1:0-29886 GCA_949671775.1 Mallotus repandus
CTTTTAGAATTAAAAATAATAGATTTAAGTTCACTAATACAATTAAAATATAGGCCCACATTTAGTTCCATTTCACTTGTAAATAAAATATGTAGATTTAGCTAACTTAAAATTAAAATCAAATGTAGTTTGGATTTAGGGGCATTACGCATCGAATGCATTTTTTATATGCTTTTCATGGATTGGTTGCCTTATGGTTAGATGGATGTTCGATTAGGGTTTAATGAAATTGCTTGTAATTAGGGAATAAGATAATAATTCATAAAATAATTCTAAATGAACACGAGACTAAAAGAAGTTGGTATTCCGTACCCAGAACTACTGGTTGTGGTGCTAGCTTGTATTAGAGAATCGAGTTACCACCACCTTTGATTTGTCTCAGTTTTTACCCTGGGTGGCGACTTCTCATCTCTACACTATGTCTTTGTGATATAGTAGTGTGTTCCCTAGAGTCTTGAGCTCAAACAGTGTCGCAGTTGCAATAAACTTAGGTGTGTGCTAAACCCCGTCATCTACAGTGGCGACTCCACTGGGGATAAAAGATACTGATTCTACTTGTGTTCTTTAGAATTATTTTATTAATTATTACTTTATTCTTGCATTCAGTTTTGCATGTCCCTACTAGCCAATGGCATTGGTTTACAGTCCCTTGATTCTACTAGCTTCCTAGGTTGTAAATTGGCTAACCATCACTCTTAGCCTTAACTTGGTTCAAGAGAGATTACCGGGCTCATCTGACCAGAGTCTGTAACCCAAGTCCAAAAGGGGGGTAGTCTTCTCTTGAGTTTGCAAAGGATGTCGATCTCCTCTGACCTTGGCCTGTAACTTAAGTCTTAAAGGAGGGCATCTTGCTAAGGGAACCTTGACCTATTTCACCGGACTCAGCTCATGTAATGGCCTAGTAATTTCTCCTAGGATTTATCCAAATTTCTTATGTATATTGCCATGAGGTATTTCTATCTATAAAAGCCCAAACCCATACTTTAGAAGACCATTTGGACTAATAAAGATTGGGCTAAACTTTTTATACCAAGAAATATTGTTTCTATGCTTTTAATTCTTTGAGGGATTTGGCATGCTCGTCGACTCCTAATATCCCCTATTGATATTGAGGCACAGACCAAAAATCCTAGGCAACAAGACTCACGATTGAACATGTGTGTGGGAGGAATAAAGTTGGAAGGATGTATGTTGTACACTTGATTTGATACTTGTATACTTGACTTGATACTTGTTATTTACTACTTGTTGCATAGCACGTGCATCATACATATATGCATACATATAGTTCATGCATCATACTAACCCTTTGTTTTTCAGCAATCATAGATTCATCCAGGTCTTCCTGTGTTTGGGAATGAAAAGGTGGTAGATTTGTGAGGACTAATTCAAGCCCAAAGTCTATAGCCAAAGAGATCCTTCACAGTTTGGAAAAGATCCCGATCAACCCACTTTACTTAAAAGCTACACCAACACCAATCACATAGACAGTAGGGATGGAACAAGGAAATTGGACCCTAGAGGACATCAAAGGAGCATTGATGGATGACATTAGAGCAATGATGCAAGATGAACTAAGAAAAGCCCTAGCTGGGTTAATGCCACCTGCTGCTGCACCTGCACTCGTTGCCGCTACACCTCTTGTTACTGCTAATCCACCTATTGTAAATGCACCACTTGACAATGCTAGGGGGTAACCAATGAATGCTACCAGGAATGCACCAAATGTTGAAGTGAAATTAGAGGATGTTGAGAACTATATGATTGAGAAAGCAAAGAGGGAATCTCTTGAGCAAGTTCAAAAACTGGAATCAAAGCAGATGAAAGCACTGACTAAGAAGATGTCCGAGATGGAAGAATTAATGAGAGAACAGGGCATGGGATATTCATTTGACTTTGATTATATATGCAATTTGAGGAAGGTAAGTTGCCTGATAAGTTTAAGATGCCACAGCTGTAAACGTTTGATGGTACTTAAGACCCAAGAATCCACCTTAGTCAATATACAACTACTATGAGCACCACAAAGGCTCCTCAGTCTGTAGTTACCAAGTTATTTATATTATCCTTGGAGGGTATGGCTGTGAATTGGTATTATGGGTTAGAGAAATCAATCCAAGCTAATTGGAGAGAATTGAGTACTACTTTTTTGAAGCAGTATAACCATAACACCAAGATAGAGGTGTCTATCAGGGATTTAGAATTGACTAAGCAGAAGCCCAATGAATCATTTTCTGATTTCCAGACCAGATTCATGAACAAGGCATGATTAATGAAAAATAAGCTAGCTGAAAAGGATCAAGTTAGGATGATTGTTCAAAATGTATCACCTAATTTGGTTGAGAGGTTGCAAATGATGAACCCTAAGACATTTGTAGACCTTTATGATGATAGGTTGCAAGCTAAGGAGATTGAAAGTGAGAAAAAGAAGACTGCTAAAAGCACTGGGATAAGAAATTACCCAACTGGGGGCACACAGCAAGGAAACACTAGTCAAGCTGTGGAAGTTCATGGTGTCTAAAAATCGAGGAGATTCTCAAACTTTAACGAACCCTTATCTAAGGTTTTAGAGCACCTAATACAAAAAGGCTTACTTCAACCTTTACCTAATCCAAACCACCAAATCCAAACACCCCAGACTATAACCCAAACAAGCATTGGAAATTCCACCAAAACCTCAATCACTCCACAGATAATTATACCCACCTCAAACATGAAATCCATAACCTTATAGACTCTGGGAAAATCACACACCCTGAAAACCCGAACACCAGAAATAACCCTTTCCCAAACTACCGAAATGTTCCACCCCCAAGCAACATGATGATTAATTCAGGAGTTAGTGAGGAATAAGTACTAAGCTCCTTTGAGGACCTAGACCTTAAAACCAATGAGAATACTCCTGATGCCCCCAAAAAATCCCAGAGAGGAGTTGAAGATTTATTGGGCCAACCTTCTGGCAAATTCGATTATAAAGTATTTTACTCGAAACCACTTTCTTATAATATCCCTATTGAATCAATCACACCTAGAGGATGGGGTGAGGAATTTGGAGATGACAGTGAGCCTGTAAGTGAGAATAATGAGAAATCTGAGGCTCCTAAGTAGCCACAACAAGGAGTTGAAGATTTGTTAGGACAGCCCTCAGGCAAGTTTAACTACAAAGTGTTTTACACTAAGCCATCTTCTAGTGATATACCTCTTGAAACAATAGTGCCTATTGGATGGGGAGATGAATTTGAAGAGGAGGACAAGCAAGGCTATAATGTGCATATTGACAATATAAAAGTGAACCATGGTCATCGAGAATAGCTGCTACATCAGCCACCTAAAGGATAGCCACTTTAAGACTTAAGCATCCCTAGCATGTAGAATAGAAAATAATTTTTTTGTGTTTTCTTTTAACTTTCCAGTTTCTTGTGAACATTTTGTTTTCATGATCGATGATATGAATTCTAATTTTTCTTACTTGTGTGGTGTTCATCCTAATGATACTACACATTATGGTTAAATATGCATGTTTAATATAAATTCAATTTCAATTAGATTCATTTAGTATCGGCATGAATGAAAATTCAAAGACCATTCATATATCACATGGTATAACTTTTAAGGAGAGAGAAAATTTGAGAGAATATAAAAAAGAAAAAATAAAGGAAAATAAAAAATGAATGAAAGGTTTAGCCAGGTAAAAATGAGAGAAAAATATTATGTGAGGAAATTTCAGAAGGCCTAACTAATGACAAGAGTTGTATCATGTGATGTAATGAATGTTCTCATTTTTTCCCTAATGAATGAATAAAGTTGAATTTGAGTTTATTGTTCAAATATCGCATATTCATCTTTATCATATTGCATAAGTATTTGAATGGAAACACAAAACATGATGAAAGTTAAACAATCAAAGCTCTGAGATCACTATTTTAGTTTTGTTTTTTTTCTTCTTCTTGTCACTCCTTTGTGATTCATTTTTTTAAAAAAAAAACCATTGTCTTCTTATATCTTGAAAACCCAGGCGGCTGAATAACTTGCATTAAAACCCGTGTCTGGTATCAATTATTGAATCAGCATCAAGCCTCATATTCTGCTTAAGAATTCTTTAAAGCTATAAATTCCACTTTGTCCAGCCTTTATTGAGAGTAAGACTAATAACATGCATGAAGGAAAATTATCAGAAACCAGGGGCAAAGTGTAGCTTTGGGGGTAATTTAAGGGCAAAACAGTGAGTCTGCACTCAAGGACTGAAGATCAACATTGAAATATAGGAGTCAGCAGAAGAGTTCTAAGGTAGAAAAAAGTGAGCAATAAGTAACAAATAAGCCAGCCGGTTATCTGTCAAAAGCTTTAGCACCAGAAGTACCAACCTTGAAGCATTTAAGGCTCAAATCAGCAAGTTATTGATGAAGCACCTCATTGTTACATCCCAAACAGAAGACCTGTTAGGATCACACATATCATACATAACATGCATACACTTGCATATATCTATTGTGAAATACTTGCTTTCCAAGGTAAAAAATCTTTGAGATAAGTCAAGATTATACAAATACTTTGCTACTAATATTCAAAATTAGTGTTGTAAAGTACAGGAAAGTAGCCAGAGTCTGGAGGAACAAAAAATAGGAAGGGCAATACTATTAAGATGAACCAGATGCTCAATGGGCCTATTTAACAGGGAGATATCATTGATGGTAGTACTTACAGAAGTCTCATCCTAGGTAATCTCAAGAGGAATATACTTCAAGAGATTCATCTGAATGCATTTTTGACAGCCATAAGACTGCTTCAGCAGAGATGAAGCATCGAATTTATCCTCTTTCAACTCCTAATCTGAAGGTCTAAAACACCAACAATGCGGCTATCAACCAAAAAAGGGAAGAATGCACTCAGTACTTGAGATTACTGCACTCTAAAATTCCTCTCATCATAAAATAAAGCCCTCTAACTCCTAAACCTTTTGCGAGGAATGTCAGGGAGAGAAATGAGGCCTTTATTATAACATCAATGGAAATGGCAGCAAGACAAACTCAACTCTAGGTCACAATCTCAATGGAAAAGTATCAAAGACCCTATGATTAGAGACATCATCCTAATCAAACAGGGAAGTTTGCAAAAAAACAATGTTGCATTTTGACAAAATTTCTTTGTCTGCAAATAAATAGACCACACTAACTTTGGTATTTTGGTGTAGGGAAACAAAGGGAAAGAAGAAGGAGAATGACCCAGCATAATAGTAAGAATAGGCAAGAAGGCAAACACCAATAGCTCATTAGAATATCAACCCACGTGATAAACATCTTGATGAATGTTCAAGGGAAGTAATAAAACTCTATCCCTTTAGTTTATGCAATAAAGTGCAATGTCCACACTAAAATTCAAAAATTGAAAGTAAATTCATCCAGTTTATGAGATCATGTGTGAAAACTCATTCGATGAACTTTCAATCTTAATGACTCTTTTTATTAGCCTCGCAGAGTTTGGACGTCTAGTTGATGGCTCCATGATGAGAGTTTCTGAACTTTAATCAATCTAATGCTTGCTTTGCACCAAAATGAGGGGAAGAATATGCAAAAAAAAAAATCTATGGACTTGTAGCATAAATTGCTTGGATTTAGAGTATCATTTCAGTCTTTTTGAATAATAAATGTGCATCCAATCTACTCCAATGCTCTAATTGAGTAAGAGTCCAAAATCCCTTGACGGTATCCACGCTGAGTAATATGAGAAAGGCGAGGGAATACTGAAAGGAGAATTGAAATAAGAGAAAGCATTTCTAATATACTCCAATGCTCAAAAATGAGTAAGAGTATTAATGTGAATCTTCTAAAAGAGGACCACATTAAAAGTTGCTCTATTTACTCCAATGCTCTAAACAAAGTAGGAGTATCCAAAGGACCTTTCCAATGGTATCCATGCTGAGTAATATTAGAAAGGCGGGGGAATACTCGAATAAAAAAAAAGCACATCAATAACTCAAAGACTGTTTTGATCCTTGAAATTTGATTTGTTTATGCTTAATTTCTAAAAGTTTTGTTTAACAAATTCTCTCTAAATTTAGGTGTGAAAATTAGCTCTTCACTTGGTAAATAAACACTCTCAGCATAAGGTGGTTAATGATACCTCTAACTTTACAAATGGCAAATAAATGATAGTCATAAAGATAAAAAAATTAGTGGGATTCGATGAATGCACATTATCTTGTGATAAATGATGAATTTTCTTGATCTAATGTACTTTTGTACAATCATCGTGCTGAAACTAACTTTAATAAGTTTTTAAATCCAGAAGAAGATACACTCAATAGGTGTCATCAGCACCGGCATTATCAAGTCAAATCATGGTCATCAAGTAATGAAGGCAGTTGATTAAAGTCAATCAACAGAGAAATTCAAAGCAATAAGTTAGTGTCAACATAAAATTCCAGTCGATGTGAATTCAAAAGGTGATGTCTGCATCTTTCACACACTGCATTCATTCAGTTATACGCTACATGGTAGCTATAACTCCGATTCACTCAGTTATACGCTACATGGTAGCTATAACATAAATTTGAAGTTCATTTTGTTATATGCTGCACAATAGTTGTAATAACATTTTGAATTCACTTTAGCTAGACACTACACAGCAACAGGCAAACACCAAGAGCTAAAATCACAGCAAGAGCTACAAATCATAGCTACAGCTATACTACAGCAAGAGCTACATCACAACTGGAGCTAAACTACAGCAAGAACTACATAACAGCTAGGGCTAAATTACAGTAAGATCTAAAATCCAGCTAGAGCTACATACATTAAGTAGAGCTACACTATAGCAAGAGCTAAAATCACAGCAAGAGCAACACACCACAGCTAGAGCTATAGTCATTACAGCTGGAGCTACACTATTGTAAGAGCTACATCACAGCTAGAGCCACACTACAGCAAAAGTTAAACTGTAACTAAAGCTACAAACATCATAGCTAGAGCTACAAAAATTATAGCCAAAGCTAAAATCGTAGCTAGAGCTACATCACAGCTAGAGCTAAATTACAGCAAGAGCTAAAATCACAACAAAAGCTACAAACTACAGCTAAAGCTACACTATAGTAAGAGCTACATCACAACTAGAGCTACACTACAGCAAGAGCTAAAATTATAGCTAGAGCTACAGACAGTACAGCAAGAGCTACACTACATCAAAAGCTAAAATTATAGCAAGAGCTACATCATAACTAAATCTACACTATAGCAAGAGCTAAAATCACAACTAGAGCTACAAACATCACAGCAAGAGTTACATTACAGCAAAAGCTTCATCACAGCTAAAGCTAAATCACAGCAAGAGCTACATAACAGCTAGAGCTATAGTTACCATAGCTAGAGCTACAGACATCACAACAAGAGCTAAATCACAGTAAGAGCTACACAACAGCTAGAGCTAAATTACAGTAAGAGCTAAAATTACAACAAGAGCTAAAATTACAGCTAGAGCTACCTTACAGTAAGAGCTACATCACAGCTAGAGCCAAACTACAGCAAAAGCTAAAATTACAGCTAGAGCTATAGACATCACAACAAGAGCTACACTACATCAAGAGTTAAAACTATTGCTAGAGCTACACTACAACAAGAGCTAAATCACAACAAGAGTTGCACAACAGCTAAAGCTACAGTCATTAGAGCCAGAGCTACACCACATGAAGAGCTAAACAATAACTAGAGCTATAGTCACCACAGTTAGAGCTACAAATATCACAACAAGAGCTAAATCACAGCAAGAGCTACACAAAAACTAGAGCTAAATTACAGCAAGAGTTAAAATCACATCAAGAGCTACAAACTACAATTATAGCTAAACTATAACAAGAGCTAAATTGCATGTCAACTAGAGCTACAAAAGCAATAAATGCTGAAATCCAAACAATAAGAGCTAAAATTAAGAGCAACACGTATAACAAGTAAGACAAACAACTAGAGCTACAACAAATAAAGCTAACTACAGTAAAAGCTAAGTAAGAAAACTAATTGGTCAATGATGAATAGTCCAAGCATGAGTCTCCAGGCAATGGACAACAGAAACTGGATCACCCTGAGAAAGTTGAGCTGAACAAAAAGATGCTCCGCCATTAGTCCAAGCTACTCGATCGAGCAGTCCTATCGCTCCATCCACTAGCACGGATGAATCTACCCAAGAAAATCATAAGCGAAAAGGATTGTTAAAGAATAAGCAAAGAAAAGACACAATGCACCATACCTGACTGTACGCCAATCTACTTAAGAGACCCCTCGCCTGTGCCGGACTCTCAATCAAACTGAAAGTCCTCATAATCCATCATGAAAGATGGGAAAAGCCACCCCCAAGCAAATGCTCAATAGTAGGATGAGCAAACAGCCTGCTCTCGTAAGCCAAAACCTATCAAAAAGAAAGGAGTCAGGACAATACATGGTCCCAGGTGTGTGATCACACGCATTTTCATTAATTTTCACACTTTTTGGGCACATTTCCTTATAAATATGGGTCTTTACCCCCCATTTTGGAAAGGCAAGAGCCTAGGAAGAAATGGCCAGAGCCAAGGCGAGAGCTAGAGAAAAAAAGAGGCAAGAGCCACACACACACTGAAACACTATCGAATTGAAGGCTTAGGAGCCCCAATCCACACACCTTTAGCCCACTTTCTACATTTTTCATAGGATTTTAGACCACTTTTGCACCAAATCCACCCTCATCTTTGTCAAAGCACGCTTTAAAGGTATACAAAGTTGCATTACACACGTCATTTTCAACCTCTCGATGAGGAAAGCTTGAAAATCTCGTGAAGCTAAAGCTTCAAAAACACTAAACAAGCTCAATCGAATATGAGGACCAAACAATCATTTTTTTACGTTTATTTTACTGTCTTGCATTTATTTTATCGCCTCCAGCAGTTGAGAAATTATTGTGACTGTGTGATGAGACTGGTAATTTGCATGCTGATTGAATAATCTCTACCTTGTTTGCTCATAATTAACTATCATTTTGCATCAATATGCATTCAATAAACATGAAAGGTTACTTACCTAAGCTAAAGCTTCGATATCTAGGTCCGATGATGTAATCATTATTATTTATTGTTTATCTCATCATTTAGAAATGCTTTATAATAATTCATGCTAGAGCATATACTACATACATCTATTTAATCATTTTTTGTGCATCAATCATCTTTATTGTGCTTACATATTGTCCAAGTGGATGGATAGATGGAATCGCACATAGTTGTGTTAACCTCTATTTTGTAAGTGTATTCTAGATTAGGACTAGATTTACATTTTTGCACTTTTTCTCTTTCATATGTATTTACTAGGAATGCCTTATAAATAATTATGTTGAATTCCTCGTACTTTCCATTATTATCAATGTGCTTATGTGAATGCATCTATACCAAATGTCATTACCGAAACTAGAGTGCTGCGATAGCCACACATTGAGTATTAAAATGAGAAATAGTCAAAAAGTAGATTAGATCTCCCTGGCTCAGAATCTATGATGGGGACGATACTCGTTGAGTGACCCGATGCAGTCCCTTTCATCTTTTCCTGATTTTCTAAAAACTAGGTAGCGACTCCAAACACAAAAGCATCTTGCATCCCCCTGAGACTAAATATTTGTCCTTATCCGATAAATGAAATAGATGTCCCATTCGGCAAAGTTGCCATGTCCCTTAGAATTTACAAATACCTCAAGTCGCTCATAGTGGCGACTCCACTAGGGACTCTTGTTGGAGAGATCAATTCAAAAATGACTATTTCTCATTACTTAATACTCAGTCATATGGAGCCCTTCACCATTGCATTTGCACTACGCAACCACACATGCACCCTTTGTCCTTATCAGCCAATAATGATGGAAAGTGATCCACAATGGTTCCACATGAGTCATAGGGTGACCGATTTGGATTTGTCACCTTTAGCCTTTATTCGTGGTTTTACCGAACTCATTTGACTAGAGTCTGTGACCTAAGTCCTTAAGGGGGGCAACCCGAGTTATCAAAAGAATGCTAGACTCACTGGCCGGAGTCCGTAACCCTAGTCATAGGGGGCATTCTCACTAAAGGAGCCCTAGCCTTATACACTCGACTCATCCTATATAAATAAATAAATATAAATCTCCACTAGGATCCCACCAAGCTTTATATGCTAGGCCCCAATGTTTTCCGTTTGACCTAACATTCACAAATGCTATGACACTTCTAGTTTCCATCACCGATCGACATCATTACGTTCATTCTCATAGACTGCTGACACTTAGACTGTATGATCCTTGTTTACCTTGCATAAGCCCGATGTGTAAGGAATGATAAGAATTATTCACCTCAGTATGGATAGCCTGTGAGAACTGGTAAATAGTGACATCTTTTGATGACGGAACCTATAAGCATCTTCCATTTATCTTTTTCAGATCAAATAGATGGATCAGGAATGCTGCTAGATTGTAGACATTTATATTGAAAGAATCAAATCATAAACTCTCGAATAATACTTTCATGCCTCTTGGTAAACGTATCAAATATTGATATAGGGACATGAAACTGGACCCCTCTTGTTGACTATAACCCCTACACATGCTAGCGTGTAAGGACTATAGATGCCATTTGTGACCTAATGACTGGTCCTCATATTGACATTATGCATTTACCCCGAGTGCATTTGAGCATCATATCTGTGTTTATCTCTTGATTCTCATCAAAACAAATCAAAGCAGCCTAGTCTGAGAGTGGAACCATATTCCCCTGCTAGAGCGATAAGGTTGGAAGCGAGAGCTTACTTGTGATTGGTTTGTTCCTTGTGCAAGAAAAGCTAACAATTTCTTACATAATCATGCATACATGACATACATATAGACAACATATACTAATCACGTCTTTTTATAGCCATCTCCATCCATTATAATTAGACTATGCATGAGCACATCATGTATACATGCTAATCATATTCTTTTGTAGGCGTATATCATGCATGCATCATTCATCATTTATTTATTCTATCTCACTAATGTGCAGTAAACAAGATCTCAACATGGGTAATTCAGAAGACACTTCATGTCAACAATTCGAGGATAAACTGAAAGAGGGGATTCAGAGATTGCTTACTGATGGCACCATAGTAGAAATCCTCCAAGCCCAAATCAAAGCCACCAATGTTCAAACCAGAAACTCCCAAGAGGGAAATCATACTGCTACCCCCATAAATGAAGCATCTGCATCTATCCATCCCTGAGAAGATAGAGGAAAGGGTGTCCTTCATACTCTTGTACTGATTGAAGATGATAATGAGTATTATCATGCCTTTAAAACACCACAGCAACAAGCTGCTAAGATTACTGACTTGACCAAACCTGAATTAGCAGGAGAGGTCAAACTACTAGCCAACAGGATGGCTCAGCTAGAATTTGCCTTCAAGGATAAAAGGCTTTGTGATTCCAAAAGCTTAACTGATTTAGCTTTGTTCAAAGATGAACCACTTCTTAGTGATTTTAAATTACCAAACTTTGCTAAGTTTGATGGAACTGGGGACCCGAGGGTTCTGAGGTAATACGCCACCTTCATGGCTGCTACAAAGCTTACAGAATCACAGATTGTCTGATTCTTTTTCACATCACTAGAAGATGGACCAAGGGCATGGTTCTTTGACCTCGAGGATGAAATCAAGAGTGACTAGTTGTTGTTAACTTAGAAGCTCATCAAGCAGTATAAATACAATACTCAGTTGGATATAACTCGTAGAGATCTCAAAACTACAAAATAGAAGCTTGGTGAATCTTTCTTTGATTATGTTGCAAGATGACGAGCTAAAGCTGTTAAAATAAGAAACTGTCCTCTAGAGGATGAGCAGATAGAATTGATAATCAAGGGATCATATCCCCACTTCAAGAAATAGATGATCTTTGCCCACTACTCTGACTTCCGAGCACTTTATTAAGCCAAAATCAGAATAGAAGATGAGGAAACCCAACAACCTAAAAACACTTTCTGCCAAAACACTCAAACCAACACACAAAACTAAAAAACCTTCACCAGAACTGCCGAGATAAACCAAGTTCAACTAAACACTTTTAATCCACCATCTGTCAATGTCATTAACAAACCACCTAGAAGATTTTCCAACTTCAACCTCCCATTATCCAAGGTCTTCCAAAGACTCCATCAGAAAAACCTCTTATAATTAAGAGAACCAAAACCACTACCAAATCCTCTACCCCTTCAGATTGACAAGAACCTATTCTACCACTTCCACCAAATGCCCAGCCATGCCACTAACACTTGCAGAACTCTCAAAAATGCAATCCAATACCTCATTGACTCAGGAAAGATTGATGATCCTGAAAGGTAACCTAATGTCAAAACCAACTCCCTGAAAAGGAAAAAGATGTCTCCAAGGGGAAAGAAATGTCAAGTGATATGGCTCCGACTAAGGAAGAAGATGATTAGGTTCTTAAGTAGCTTAAGAAAACTCAAGCACAAGCCAGTATTTAGGATTTACTCATGGCCTTCAAAAAACACAGAGATGCTCTAGTCAGGGCTCTCGATGATGCAAAGATCACCACTAATGCTTCACCTTGTAAAATGATAGCTTCTTTAATGAAAGCCCCTACTAATGTAGTCACCTTCTCAGATAAAGATCTACCCCTTGAGCTAAGTCTAAGTTAATTTTATTTAACTAAAAATGGGCCTAAAATCTAAATTGACCTAATGGGCCTAAATTAATTTTAAAGTTAATTAAACCTAAAT
The DNA here is from genome assembly GCA_949671775.1 of Mallotus repandus. Taxonomy (NCBI): domain Eukaryota; kingdom Viridiplantae; phylum Streptophyta; class Magnoliopsida; order Malpighiales; family Euphorbiaceae; genus Mallotus; species Mallotus repandus. Next base: position 12,749 of record CATIWM010287912.1, read on the forward strand.
TTAATTTTAAAGGCCTATTCTATTAGTGAGTTAAAACATACATGTGGGCTTGGGGCCCAAAACGAATCAAAATAAAAAAAAGCATACAAGCAAGCCCAAACAATAAAACAAACCACATAAACATACAAACATACAAACAAGGATTTCTAACCCTATTTTAATTTACATACCTAATTAACTAAAACTACCATTGATTTTAATTAAGGTTTTACCAAATGGACCTAATTTACTAATTGATTTTACAATACAGAAAATTAAAATTCCACTATATTCCCACTAATGGGGCTATTACAATTCTACGTACAATAATAGTTACATGCCCAAAAAATCAAAAATAAATACACAATGTAAATACCACTAAAACACATAAAATAAACCTAAAACTATGTGATTTTTACATGGATTAATCCATGGCATTCCATGGACCTTCATAGATTTAATCCGCTCAATCCCATCTCCATGGCATATAATGTTTCCACCACCATCATTAAAGAAACAAAAAAAAAATTTAAAAATGATTAGAATAAAATAATCAAAAAAAATAATCAAATGAAAATGAAAATAAATAAAAGAAAAGAAAAGGGATGAAATGCAGTGATGCAATATTGATTAGCTCCTCAGAGACTTTGTTTGATTCACCATTTGAATAGATCTGCAGCATTGATCTTCTCAGTTCCAGGCTTTGATTGCTTTTCCAAAAGAAAATGGTTAATTCCCGTAGAAAAAAAAGTTTTTTTTTCTTTTCAAATAAAGATTCACGTAGAAACTTTTTCTAGGAAGAAAACTTTTTTTTCTTTCATTCACTTTTTCTCTATTTCTCTTATTTTTCATTTTTTTTCTCTCTATTTTTTTTTATCTCCTCTTTTTCTCTTTTTCTCCTCCCCCCAATAGATAAATTAGGCTTCTCCTTTTATTCTCCCAGTAGATAGATTAGGTTAATTGGGATCAGTCATTATCCCAACTAATAGGATAAAACTTTATCATTCGGAAAGATAAAATTTACAGAGAAATTTATTTATTTATTTATTTATTTTTTGAAATTAATTTTTTTGACCAATCAAATTTAAGAAAAATAAATAAAAAATTACAAAAAATTGGATTTTCACGCATCGGGATAGTACAATTCCAACCGGAATTGTGGATTACCGATCGGCAATCTAAAATTTTGATCAAAATTCTAGATTTCTGATTGGAAATCTATTCTTTCAATTTTTTTAACATTTAATTACAAAAAGACCCCTGAAGAAAAAAAGACTTTTCAATTTAGTCCATAAAAAATGCAATCAAGCCTTAGGATCCAAAATTCAAACACTAGAGACCTATTTGTAACAAATTTTCATCATCGGAGTCCTCTTTCACATCCATATTCTAGTCATCCCGAAATTGGGTGCTTACAGCGAGCGTCCTCTACAAGCCTCATCAAAACCAGAATACATGTGGGCAAAAGCAGCTGTGCCCCAATTGTACTTCGACAGATTCCTAACGTTCCTCAGGATGGGTAACAACTGCAGGAAGCTAGTCCCGGAGGCATTCTGGAAGATAACGACACTCAAAAGGTAGAACAAAAAGCACCTAGCCAACTGCTTAGAATTAACACGGCCCGCATCGTGCTCCAACCTCACCGAATCTACAAGCTACGTCTACTGAATCAAAGTGGAGCAACCAGACTTCACTGAAGCAGTAACACCAAATAAATCCCTCAGCCATATGTTCCTCACAATGACAGAACTGCACGCCTCATTACTAAAAGGGACTGGCTCCTTAAAAAACTCAGCAGCGTAATGGCTGTAAAATCAAGCGGAGTGATAGTCATCTCCCCAAAATGCAAATGGAACATATATGTAGTACCATCCATCGCTCAATAAGAGCACACATCGCAGCTTGACTCGATGCATAAGAGCCATAAGTAAGAGCAGAAATAATACCATCAAACCCCTCCCAACAACCATCTGCTTCACACACGGAGGAAGACCTTGATAATACGAGCTAACCTTACTGAAGCTACTAGGCAGCTGAATGATAGGCCTAGAGGACTGCAACCAATAGGTAAAACAATTATAATTTCATCAGATACTAAAACATCTCTTTTTGCATGTTTGCAGGATAATCACAGCTAGAGCTAAAATCACAGCAAGAGCTACAAACCATAGCTAGAGCTACAGTCATTACAGCCAGAGCTACACTACAGCCAGAGCTACACTACAGCAAGAGCTATACCACAAATAGAGCTACACTATAGCAAGAGCTAAAAATTACATCTAGAGCTACAGATATTACAACTAGAGCTACACTACAGCAAGAGGCAGAATATGAAGCATGTGCACTTGGCATGGAAGCTTTGATAGCCCTAGGAGTGACAGAAATTGAAATATTTAGGGATTCCATGTTGGTAATCAATCAGACTATAGAAGAATGGGAACTAAAAGAACAACACTTGAGGTCATACATGAGCCACCTGCAGCAGCTCACCTTATCTTTCCATAAATGCAAACTCATCCATCTCCATAGAAACCATAACCAAATGGCAGACGCACTCACTTCCGTAGCGTCAGTATGGGAAGGACCAACCAAAAAGCCCATGAAGCCTCTAATCTTACTCAAATCAGAGCAACCTAGCCACAAATGCCTCAAAATAGCAAAAGTAAAGGCAGGCAATAAACCCTGGTTTTATGATATACAGTAATACCTCGCAAAGAGAATTTACCCTAAGAAGGCAGTCATCCGGCAACTAGAATCAAAATTCACATCACACCAGGGTGTATTATATAGAAGAGCCTTAGATGAGATACAACTCAGATGTCTAGATGAGACAAAAGCTGCTAGAGTAATGGAAGAAGTACACAAGGGTGTCTGTGGTCTGCACATGAATGGCACCATTCTAGCTAAGAAGTTAATGAGACAAGGATTCTTTTGGATGACGATGATGGAAGACTGCATTAGATTCATAAGAAGGTGCCACAAGTGCCAAATTCACGGGGACATCAACCATCTTCCCCCAACAAAGCTGCACTCTATCTCTTCTTCGTGGCCCTTCTCAACATGCTGGTTAGACATAATCAGAGCAATCCACCCAACAGCCTTGAACAGACAGAAGTTCATCCTTGTAGCAATGGACTACTTCACAAAATGGGCCGAAGTAGAATCCCACTAAGTTGAAAATCGAAAAAAGGTAGCTCAGGTAAAAATTATGGAACCTAGAGAAAATACTTAGTTAGAAAACCTAAAGAGGCTGACTAAGGACAGTGGTACCATCAATTCAAAATCTGCATAATACAACTATGCTTTTCTTAAATGTATTCAGTAAATATGTGAATTCTTGTCAAATCATGTAAGTACATTTGAGGAAATGTAATACATCATTATCATTTGAATTCATCAAGCATCCTAAGTACAATTTGCATATTTTCATTACATGCTTTGCGGTTCTTGTTTCATTATTTCTCCTCCAAATTACAAACCGCTATCATCAAACCTCAAAAAAAAAGCCCAGCCAGGTGCGAAGAGCTCTGAAAAGAGACGCCCTAGGTAAAAGAAGGAAAAAGAAAAAAATTACCAGATAAGCGTGAAGAGCTTTGAAAAGAAACGCCCTATACAAAAGAGGGAAAAATAAAATAAAGAAGTAGAAGAAGTAGAATAATCAGACAAACTGATCACAGTTACAGATGTCACAATCAGGAACGCACAAAGTCAGTCAATCCAAAATACAACAATAAACATCAGTACAGAATACAACATAAGGGACAGAGCCCTAAATATAACACCCTGAGTCATAACCTCGGGAAAATAATACAACACTAGACAACCACAGCCAAAAGCCTATACCTGGCCTCCTAACAAATACATCAGCTATAGGTGCCATCAAAAGCAAGAGTTGAATCCACTCAAGCATCCCATCATCTGAGTAGGCCCTTGCATCCTCTGCACCCATTCGAAAGGCTGCCAGCTGCACGTGAAGCTGATTGATCTGCTCAGGATAAGACGCACACAAAGTTAAGAAACTAACATGAGTGGCATCCGCAAGCACTATACCCGACAATGCTGTACCACTCTAGGCAAAGGGAAATGAACTCCCGCTCCTATAACTGTTAGCCCATACAACATCAGAGGTGCCATACTCATAAAATCACTAAGAACAGCACCGCTAGGTCCCACACCACTGGCATGTGCCATCCCATCTGTCCCAGGGCCGCTCTCCTTGTCAAAACGGGAGGAATCTAACCTCCTTCGATGATGTCCAAAATTCTGCAGATAAAATTCTCATAACTCATGTCATTTACCATTTAATACTAACAAAGTTTGTTACATGCTTACATGAACACAGGAAAAATATAGCTCAGAAGCGTACCAGGTCAGAGGATGCTACCTTGGAAGCAAAACGACCCTGAGATGACCATGAAGTCCTAGCTCTTGAGCCCAAAGGTTATAAAGGATTAGCATGAGGAGGTGGAGGAGGAACAAACTGACTGGCCATGACATCAATCAACTGTGGCACCAGAGACATCATATAAGAGAAGTGAGCTCCCTCTAGGAAATCCTCTAAGGGATACCCTCTTTCAGCTGTGTCAGGCTCCTCTCCAACAAGCTCTCGACCCCAACATATATCCCAAAGGGGAGCAACAGAAACTCTCCTCATGAACGGTCCACCCCACTAGCGATAGACCCGCTCACCCAAATACCACACCTTATCAATAAGACTGGGGTACAAGACCCTCCTTTGTGTTAGGTGCCAAGCCACTCCCATCCTGATTGATCATTCCTATCGCTCCATCCACTAGCATGGACGAATCTACCCGAGAAACTCATAGGCGAAAAGGATTATCAAAGAATAAGTAAAGTAAAGATAAAATGCACCATACCTTACCATGGGCCAATCTACTCAAGAGACCCCTCGCCTCTGCCGGACTCTCAATCAAACTGAAAGTCCTCCTAATCCATCATGGAAGATGGGGAAAGCCACCCTCAGCCAAACGCTTAATAGTAGGATGAGGAAACAACCCAAACCTGTGAAAAAGAAAGGAGTCAGAACAATCAAAGATGGAATAATCCAAAAGTAAGAGACCACACTCACATCTAGCACAAACAAGCAGCTACAAATGAGCCAACATCCTCTACAAGCTGCATCCAAACCAGAATACATGTGGGCAAAAGCAGTTGTGCCCTAACTATACTTCGGTAGATCCCTCAAGTTCCTCAGGATAGGTAATAACTGTAGGAATTCAGTGCTAGAGGCATTCGGGAAGATAACAGCACTCAAAAGGTAGAATAAGAAGTACTTAGCCAATTGCTTAGAATTAACGCGACCCGTGTTGTGCTCCAACCTCACCTTATCTACAAGTTGCATATACCAGATCAAAGTGGAGCAGCCAGACTTCACTAAAGCAATAACACCAAACAAATCCCTCAGCCATCTGTTCCTCGCGACTGTAGAAATGCACGCCTCATTACTAAAAGGGACAGGCTCCCCAAAAAAAGTCAGCCCCATAATAGCTGTAAAATCAAGCAGAGTGATAGTCATCTCCCCGAAAGGAAAATGGAACGTGTGGGTAGTATCCATCCAGAGTGCACATCGCAGCCTGACTCGATGCATAAGAGCCATAAATAAGAAACCATCAAAGCCCTTCCCAGCAACCATATGCTTCACACACGGAGGAAGACTTTGATAATACTAGTTGACCTTATTGAAGCTACCAGGCAATTGAATGACAGGCCCAGAGGACTGCAACCAATAGGTAAAACAGTTACAATTTCATCAAATAATAGAACATCTCTTTTTGAATCTTTGCAGGAAAATCACAGCTAGAGCTACAAACCATAGCTAGAGTCAAGGTTTAATCAAACTCTAATAACTTTATCATATGACCTCATCTTAAGTTATTCTTGATAAAATATAACAGATACTAGAAACACTTTCTAGCACTGAAACTCTTTCAGACTGTGTTATGTTTGTCCTGGCTAGGAACTCTATTCATCAAGAATAAACTTAGATAGCATAAGATCTATCCCAATTCACTCTAGGAAATGAATCCCATCTTGGTTGAACACTCATCTCTACGTTAAATTGACCAGAGCCACCACATGGCATGTACCCATATGTGAATAACACAAGTATGTACGCAGTAACAAACTCTAACCACTCAAATATGGATGACTGTGTCACCTCAGGTCAAAGGACTATATGCACCATTATTGTCACGACCCGAACCCAAAGGGCACGTGATCAATACTAGGGAATGGGAAATCGTGAAGCTTCCGAACACCAAACCTGTGAAAAAACAAATAACACTTCTAATAATTTATTCCAAACACCACTACTCCAATATCATCAAATTCACTTAAACTTAAATATATATAAAATACACATTATAGTACAAATCCTCTAACACTATAAAATACACATTACAGTACAAATCCTCTAACACTATACACATTACAGTACACATTCAATAACAAATTATTCCATAAATAATAACATTATAATAACCTACACAAATCAACAGGTGAAGAATGAGTCCAGCGCAGAGATGAAGAACTAATCGTAGACTCCCAAGATCCTAGAAAAATAGTTGAGGGGAGTTAGACCTTACTAAGTAAGTTAATCTTATAAAATGCTAGTTGGTTTTTTAAAATAGTTATTTAACCTTTAAATCCCTTAAATAAATAATTATTCCAAAAACCCTTTTATTTTTACCAAAACCATTTTTATAAAATACCTTTCAAGAAGGTATATATATAATATATATACACACACACACATAAATCCCTTTAACTTTTAATAAAGTAAATCATACAACAATAATAATTATAATAAATAAAACCTTAATACAAAACCACTTATAATAAAACTATATAAATCAAAATGTTTGATGGAAAACATGGAAGAACCCTAAACCTCAATTCTATTAGCCTTTCGACTCTCTTAATCCAAATGATTGTCAATCCCAGAGAGCAACTCAACTAGGGTCCAGCCATAGTCGGTCTCTCATACCAATTATTTACTGGCGCTTAGAGAGCAAGCTCAACCAGGGTCCAACCATTAACATATATCTGCCCAGAGAGTCTTACTCAACCAGGGGGCTCAACTTCAATCCTACCCAGAGAGTGTCACTTAACCAGGGCTCATAATCAACCATTGGCCAACTCATATATTCACATTGTTGCACACACAATCCTGGTGACACCCACCAGGTAGCATGTTATACCAATTTTCCAAAACATATTTATCAACTACAAAATAACATAAAATAAAATAAAAATGCAAAGCATATCCTCTAAATGTTTAACAATACGAAAATAAATAAATTACAAATGTGATAAAATTCATAATCATAAATTAATTAATATATTCAAGTTTAACCTTATATTTATTGTATAAGAATCCTCATTTATAAATAATTAAAATAAAATGAAATAAAATCAATTAAATCACCTTCTCAAATTCCTTGGCAACAACATAATTAATAAATCAAGCTCATAATAATATTCGTATTCATAATTAATTCTTTCTTATGAAAATTCTTATTTATGTAATGTCAATAAACATTTGATAAAATTAACTCACAAGTGGAGCATGTTGGCCGACACATTCTCAGTTGCCCAAATGTCATGGCTCCCGCTCTGAAACTCTTTAAAATATATAATATTTATTTAAAACATGCTTATGTATAATAACAATTGAAATTCATAAAAATTTTCCAAAATTCCAAAAATTATAAAAACCAAGGAATTTATAAAAAGTATCTTAAAACTACTCTACTTAATGGGAAGGTTGTTGTGTCTCTAAGTGAAGTAAATACTACCTTGTATAGTTACAAATTAAGAAAGAAAGAAAAGCAAGAAAACACAAGTGTAGAAGCAGAAGCTCTTGTTGTTAGAGGCCATTCGTAGAGTCTGAATAAAGGAAGGAGTGGGGGATTAAGGTCAAAGTCCAAACTAAGCAAAGATCAATGTGCCTTTTATCAAGAAAAAGGGCACTGGAAGAAAGATAGCCCCAAGCTAAAGACCAAAGGTAAACCTGAAGTTGGAAAGGCTGTCTCAAATGTAGCTGAGTGTGATAATGTAGATTCAGACCTTTCAATTGTTGTTACACCATCAACCAGCTATTCTAGTTCACGGTTATTAGATTCAGCTTGTAGCCACCATATGACCCCCTATCAAGAATGGTTCTTTGATTTTAAAGAGCTAAAAGGTGGAATTGTCTACACAGCAAATAATGTCCCTCTTATCACACATGGGATTGGTTTAATTCTTTCGAGAAATCAAGATGGATCAATCAGAACCTTAACAGGTGTTCATTATATGCTAGATTTGATTAGGAATCTCATCTTTATGGGAACTTTAGAGTCAAAAGGTTTTGAAGTAAGGGCGAAAGATGAGATTATGAGGATCATCTCTGGAACACTTGTGATAATGAAGGGAATTCGGAAAAGAAATAATGTGTATTACTTTCTGGGTAGAACAATTTTTGGGACAGTAGCAATAACAGCTTCTACTGATGATTATAAGTTAAAAGCAACCAGGTTATGGCATATGCGCTTGGGGAATGCTAGAGAAAAATCTTTGAAATTGCTGATAGATCAAGGATTATTGAAAGGAGCTCGGGCTTGCAAATTAGATTTTTGTGAGCATTATATCAAAGGGAAGAAGACAAGGGTAACATTTGGAACAACAATCCATAATACTGAGGGTATTTTGGATTATGTTCATTCAAATGTGTGGGGGGCCTTTCAAGACAGCTTCATTGGGAGGAAAATCCTATTATGTTAGCTTTGTTGATGATTTTTCTGCGAGAGTTTAGGTGTATACAATGAAGATGAAGGATGAAGTACTGAGAATTTTCCTTAAATGGAAAAAGATGGTGAAGACTCAAACATGTAGAAAAGTCAAACATCTTCATACAAACAATGGTGGAGAGTTCAAAAATGATCCATTTTTAAAAGCCTGTGAAGATGAAGGTATTGTCAGACACTTCACCGTCAGAAATACACCACAACAAAATAGGGTGGCAGAGCGTATGAATCGAGCATTACTGGAGAAGGTCCAGTGTATGTCGTCCAATGCTGGGTTGGGCAGAGAATTTGGGCTGAGGTTATAGTAAATGCTAGTCACCTTATTAACCACTTACCATCAACTGCTATTAGTGGTAAAATACCATTGGAGAAATGGTTTGGAAAATCTGCTACCAATTGTGATTCCTTACATGTGTTTGGTTCCATTGTGTACGACTATGTTAAGGAGTCAAAGCTGGATCTAAGAGCAAAAAAGGCAATCTTTATGGGGATCACCTATGTTGTGAAAGGCTATCGTCTTTGGTGTCCAAAAATAAAGAAAGTAATCTTCAGCTGGGATGTTACCTTTGATGAATCTACCATATTAAGAAAGGTGACTTCTAAAATTATGAAGCAGACAGATGGTACTCCCAAACAGGTAGAGTTTAATAGCATCATAATTGTCCTAGCTAATAAAGAAACTGATGATGACTCTCCTATGGTAGAAGAAGAGTTAGATGAAGAAGAGGTTCAAACCCAAGAACCTCCACAGCAACATGAATTAATTGCACTCCGAAAGAGAAAGAGGACCATTAGACAACATGCTCACTATGCTAATATGGTTGTTTCTGCATCACTAATTACAATTGATGACGTTCCTACCACTTATAATGAAGCGGTTCAAAGTTCAGAATAGAAAAAATGAAGGATCACCATGAATGAAGAAATGTAGTCCCTTCAAAAGAAGTAGACTTGGAAACTAGCTAGTCATCTGAAGGGAAAAAAGGTAATTGGGTGCAAATGGGTATATGCGAAGAAAGATGGATTTCCTGACAAGGATAGTGTTTGCTACAAAGCAAGATTGGTGGCTAAAGGCCACGCTCAAATGGATAATGAAGTATTTTCTCCAGTTGTAAAGCATTCCTCCATCAGAATTTTGTTGGCTTTGGTAGCACAGTTGGATTTGGAACTAGTTCAAATTGATGTAAAAACTACATTTTTACATGAAGACTTGGATGAGGAAATCTACATGACTCAGCCAGATGGATTCAAAGTTGTTGATAATGAAAAGATGGTATGCAAATTGGAAAAATCATTGTATGGATTGAAGTAATCTTTAAGACAATGGTACAAGCAATTTAATAAATTTATGATAAGGCAAAAGTACACGAGAAGCAAATATGATCATTGTGTGTATTTGTGTAAGCTACAAGATGGATCTTATATATATCTTTTTCTTTATGTTAATGATATGTTGATAGCTTCCAAAAGTCAGATAGAAATTAAGAAATTAAAGACTCAATTGAATAAGGAGTTTGAAATAAAGGATCTCGGTAAAGCAAAGAAGATTCTCAGCATGGAGATATCCAGAGATAGGAAATTGGGGAGGCTTTGTTTATCTCAGAAAGAATATCTAAGGAAGGTACTAAAACATTTTGGCATGAATAAGAAGTCAAAACAAGTTAGTACACCACTTGCTCCTCATTTTAAGGCTAGTGCATCCATGTCACAAAAAAATTACGCAAAACAAGAATACATGTCAAAAGTATCGTATGCAAGTGCTATTGGTAGCTTGATGTATGCAATGGTGTGTACGAGGCCTAATATTTCATATATAGTTGGGGTTATGAGCAGGTATATGCATGATCCTGAAAAGGAGCATTGGCAAGCTATAAAATGGATTCTACAGTATATTCTGAACACTGTAGATGTTGATTTAGTATTTTAATAGTACAAGCAAGATGGTCAGTGTGTAGTAGGGTATTGTGATTCTGACTATGTTGGTGATTTGGACAAGCGTCGGTCAACTACTGGTTATGTGTTTACTTTTACAAAGGCACCAGTCAATTGGAAGTCCACCTTATAGTCAACAGTTGCTTTGTCTACTATAAAGGCAGAGTATATGGCAATTACAGAGGCTGTGAAGGAGACAATTTGGCTTCAAGGGTTGCTTGGTGAATTGGGAATAGAGCAGAAGCACATCAAAGTGCATTATGACAGTCAGAGTGCTATTCATTTAGCAAAAAATCAGGTTTACCATGCAAGGATAAAGCACATCGATGTTCGATATCACTTTGTTCAGGAGATTTTAGAAGAAGGTGTAGTCATAATCCAGAAGATTCAGACCACTGATAATCCTACTGATATGATGATGAAAGTGGTAACTGTGGTCAAGTTTAAACATTGTTTAGACTTTATCTATATTGTTAAAATTTGAAAGATGAATTTGTAGATACTACTAAAGATTGGATTTGTGAGAGAATTGTATGGAATTTGCCGAGGTGGAGATTTGTTGGTTTTGGTAAATCCCACATCAGGATTTTAGGTCAATTCTCAGAAAAAAGTAGTAAGGTCACAATGGTCCCATTTAAAAACCACACTCTTTAGACAAAATTATAACAAGACAAGTCATATGGACAATAGTTCACAATGTGAATTTGTTATTATTGGTGGAAATTAACCCAAATTCCATAACACTAAGTAGAGAAGGAGTTGTACAATAGAAAAAAAAAGACATCGGCAAGCATGTTGCAACATATAATGGATAAGCTAAGTATCTTAAGTTCTCCTTAAGAATGAAGAAATGCCATGTGCAAAAGGAGAGCAACATATCAGCTATGGATGTGAAAAGTGATGTTAAACCTACGAAAAGTTTCCATGGCAAGTCCATTGCAAAACCACTCTCTCGGTACTGAGAGGTAAGAATTGTAAGAAAAAATATCAATGCAGTCATGGAAAAGCATATAGTTACCAAGGATACGATGGCAAAGGCATTAAATATAGGTTCATTTTTAAGAACTGGCTCACCACTTTCTTAGCTGACACCTCCTGGTATCATTACTGAAGTTGTGAATGCAACTATTGCAATAAGTGCAACAACAACTGAGCACAACTTGGAGGTTTTTGAGAGCCATTATCTGCCCTTGGCTACAAGGTCTCCGTGCATTTTTGTGAAGATTTCTTTGGGGGTTTAGCCCTTATTGCTGTTTTTAACAAAAACATGTGGCGGCATAGAGTTCTTAACAAACTGTACAATAACTACAACTCAATTATTTCCCCTCTACTGCTATTTGACAGACTAAAAATAGTATTTACCCAAAAGAACATACCTTGTACCATCTGATTTCCCATTGCATCTACAAGGCAACCCTTAGAATAAGTTGAGGCCGATAATCTCCAAGTTTTGCAGCAAGATGCAATGCACAGTTTCCATGTTTATCAAGTTGATGGAACACCCTCTCTTTAAGCATTGCCCTCTTCAGTAACAGATTACAGACATCAGTTTGTCTATGTTCAACTGCAAGAAGCACAACATTATTCTTAACAGAGTCCACATCTTGAATAGTTGTAGGACAAGCATCTAAAATTGTATCCACAATTTCAATCACTTTCATTTTCTTCGCTAGCAATATAGGTGTCTATTTTTCCTGAACTTCTTAGTTTCCTTATTTTCAAACGTCAGGAGCACAAGATTTTTTTGATACTACTATGTTCCTTTTTTGAGTATCCGTAATTCAATTTTTGGACTACTACTGGGTATGAATCAAAAAACTTGTTCACCATTTCTGTAACTCCCAGCTTTGCAGGGAGTAGCACTGGTATATTATTTTTCTCTATATCTTCATTCACAAGTTAGTAAAATGGTAAAAGGAACATAGTAGTATCAGTGTGCCTAATTAACTCATCAATTTGTGAGATGAAATGTATTAGCCTACCTTTTTGACGTCTATCTCTCCTATTTTGATCATTTTCCCAGTTATCAATTGAGCAACTTAACCCAATATATGCATCTGTGGTCTGAGATATCTTGTCAGCCTCTGATAAATGTAAGGCAACAAAAAATTTAGATGGATCTCCATCCCTTTGAAGCCAAGAATTTTTCGGTTTTTGGCTGTTGTTTTCATATGTATACAAAGAAGTTCTTTAAACCAGTTGGTTCATGATTTGAATAGCCCATACGTTTCATTCTTTATTTTCTCTGACATTATTTACCATTGAAAAGCCAGAAGAAGAAGAAGAAGAAACCATATAAATGATCTTGTGTTTTCAAAGCTATAACTGATGAACTGTTGAAAAAGTTCAACTAGGAAACCAAAAAAAAGGCAGTAAAAGATACCAAATCCAAGAATAACTAATAAGGCATTAGCCAAAAAATTAAAAAGTAGACACAAGTTGCATAATTTGGAGGGTATGAATGCCTCTTGGCCTCTCTATTTTTTAAGTTTGTATCTGCAGAATGCACGAAATGCATTAGTAAATAACTGCACATCAACTGATTTTACTAATGGAATATTTTTGTAGATCATTGCTTACAATAAGATAAGCTGCTTGTTTGTTGTGCATTCTCTTCATGTTTAAACTTGTCATTTCTATTTTCACCCTTCACTCACAATAGAAGTTGTCCTGCTTTATAGCCCATGCTCTCTTTCTTTGTTTTAGTTGCGAAAAAAGGACACAGAAAGTGCTCATCAACACTTGCATTAACAAGGTGAAAAATAATATATGTTTTGCAAATTAGCTCACTTAATACTCAAAAGCAACTCCTGATAGCATAGAGGAAGTTGATGCAAGTTCTATAGTTTTGTGGATACTTGGGGCTTGTTTGGTCTCCTGAGTTGTTTAGGCATGCTTCAGGATTATGTGCTTCCTCTTGAAGCTCATGAACAATTATGCCTATAAACATGAATAACTATGGTAACATAATAGTTCAAGAACATTACATTGAGTTTTGATTAATGATGTCTAAGAAAAAAAAATTTACAATGGTAGATGAGACTACTGAATGGCGGCAGGTGGCAACCACTTCTGAATGTATTAGGCTTAGCAGCTATAACATGCAGAGGAGACAGGCCACTCTCATTCACATAATTGGCGAGATCTGGATAATCATGTATTATCTGAAATGCCAAACCTGTTAACAGGAATTGAAATGCTTCAATCTTAGTTAGCAATCATAAGGTAAAATTTATAAAGAGTTGCGAAAATAAATGAAACTGCAACTCACTGAAATATTCTCCAGAGATTGCAGAGTGGAGTATGGTGTCCCTGTTGCTTCTTCTGCACAAGGGATAATCAATTTCCTTGTAAAGAAAATGCAGGCAAAGAAAAGCTTTTTTTCTTTCCATGAAGAGCTAACAGAAAAAGAGGAGTTTCATTCTCAGAATTCTGAGCTCTGATGAGGCTTCTATCTTTTAAAGCCAAGCAATGGCACATTTTCACATCACCAACTGCTGCAGCTAGGTGTAGAGGCGTGTTGCCTCTTTCATTCTTCAGAAGTAGGACAGTTGATGCATTTTCTCTAATTATTTCCACTAGTTTTGACACATTTGTTTGGCCAACAGATGCTGCAATGTGTAATGTAGTATCTTGTGATCTTGTTATTCTAGCATATCAAAGATGTAGAAATTTGAGTGTATAAAATAATAAAATAGCAGATAAAAAATAGGACAATAAAATAATGAACAATTATTTTTACTATTACTAAAGTAACTATTACAAGAAATTATTTATACAACTCAAGACTTACCACACCTCTTTTTTTACTCACACTTACTTTTTTTTATTACTCTCACATGCACTACCAACCTCACTTTTACTTGTACCACTCACGACATACTCTCCACTCACACACTTACAACCACTCTTTTACACCACACATACCACTCACTTATTTTTCTCTACTGGCAGCTTATGTTTTTCTCTCTATTCGGATGGCTATTTATAGCCATTCCCATGCATATAGGACAAGCAATAAATTCACTATTTGTTGCACCTAAAAAAAATCAACACAAGTTTGCTAATTTCTTTGTTAGGCACCGAATTCGGTGCCTACATTTTTTATTTCTTTTTGTTTTAATACTTGTGGGCTCTACGATATTAATAATAATTTTTAACACTGCCCCTCATTATTAATATCCCTAATCCATTTTCTTTGAGTCATTCCGAGTTCTTTTCAAAATTCTTCTAATTTTTCACTATTGAGACCTTTAGTGAAAATATCTGCCAGTTGTTCCTCTATCTTCACCTGAATCACCTTGATCTCCCCTGTTAAAGCTTTTTCGTGAAAAAAGTGATATTGCACCTCCACATTCTTTGTTCTAGCATGAAACATTGGGTTCTCAACTAAACAAATAGCTGATTGATTATCATAATATATTGGTACTAGATAATCAACTGGCTGGTGTAAATTCTCCAACATTGTACTAACTATGTACTTTCCTGAGTTGTCATTGTTGCCGCATGATACTCAGCCTCTATTGTTGAGAGTGACACTGCTAGTAGTTTTTTGTTGCACCAAGTAACAACTCTAGAACTCAATCTAAATGCATAACCAGTGGTTGATCTCCGCAAATCATAATCATCGGCATAATCAGCATCCAAATATCCTTCCAACTTGTAAGTTATTTTACTTTTATAAAATAACCTGAGATCAAGTGGTCCTTTGATGTACCTCAAAATTCTCCGAACTGCTTCCAGGTGAGGCTTTTTTAGAGTTTGCATGAACTGGCTGACTACCCCAACTGTAAATGCAATATCTGGCCTTATTAATATTAAATAGATTAGACTGCTGTAAGAACAGTTAATGGAGGCAAGCTCAAGCAGGAAGGACGACAGAAACGTAATATATACAATTATATTAAATAAGTTGTTAAAAATTTTTACTTCTTTCATAATTTTATTCTAATTAAACTAAATTAGTCAGAATTTAATGAATTTCAATATAATTTTCCTTTAAAATAATTTTTTTAGAAGAATAAGAAAATGAAATGAGAAAACTAAAGAAATTAAAAAAAAAAAAAAGAATGCCTATCTGGAGTGGTCCTTGCTCACTAGTGAGTGGATGGAAATAATTTATGAAAACTAGGTAGTGCAATTTGTGAGGTGACCTAATTGGCTAGTTGTTCTTTGGATTTTTAGCAATAAAAGGGGTAAAGATTTAAAGGCTGTAAGAACAAATAATGGAGGCAAGCTCAAGCAGGAAGGACGACAGAAACGTCAACAAGGAAGGAGTTGGCAACAAGGGGGAGCTCGTCACAACCAATAATTGGAGGACAAAGCAAGTCATCGTAAGAATGACCAGTGTTACAACTGTGGTAAATGAGGCCATTATGCTCGAGATTATCGATATAGGAGAGCAGAAGGAAATGTTGCAACGTCCTCTCAGTCCCAAGTTAAAAGTGAAGATGAATGGGACTTTCAAGCTTCATATGCTTTTGTAGAGCCAGTCACAAACAAGTCTGGTGAGGCTATATCATTTGTCACACTTCATTCAAAGGAGGAGTAAGCACTTGTCACTGTAAGTGATAAATCCATAAACTATAATGATGATTGGATAGTGGATTCTGGCTGCTCTAACCATATGACAAGAGATAAAGGAAAACTTTTGAGCATGTCAAAATATAACGGGGAGCGAGTTATTGTCACAGTAAACAACTCAAGGCTACCTATTACTCATATTGGCAAGATGATGGTAGTGCCTTGATATAATGCGAGGTGGGTGCAGCTGAATAATGTATTCCATGTACCTGGGATGAAGAAGAACCTGATATCAGTGCCACAATTGACATCTTCGAGGAACTATGTGTTATTTGGTTCTGAAGATGTGATAGTTCCTCGAAGAAGTGAAGGTATATTGAAATCTAAAGATAATAGGCCCACCAGTTATGGAGGGACGAAAGCTAGAGTCAGTCTACATGATGTCAGCTCAAACTGCTTATGTAGACAAGACTAGAAGGAATGAGACAGTTGACCTGTGGCATGCACGCTTGGGACACATGAACTATCATAAGTTAAAAGTGATGATGAAGAAGTCTATGCTCAAGGGACTTCCTCAACTTGAAGTTCTAGAAGACACTATATGCGTTGGATGCCAATATGGAAAAGCACACCAACTTCCATATGAAAATTCTGAGTATCGTGCAAAAGAACCACTTGAGTTGGTTCACTCAGATGTGTTTGGTCCCGTAAATTAACCATCCATAAGTGGCTTTTGATATATGATAACTTTCATCTATGACTATTCAAGGTACGTATGGGTGTACTTTATGAAGGAAAAATCTGAAGCTTTGAGCAAGTTTAAAGAATTTAAGGAGACGGTTGAAAAAGAGGTTGATCAAAGGATTCGTTGCCTTCGTACTGACAATGGAGGCGAAT
>CATIWM010287918.1:0-13099 GCA_949671775.1 Mallotus repandus
TTGACCTTCTATTGCTCTACATTTATGTTTACTTGGTAAACCCTAAAAAAACAGTTCCAGTATTTAAAAAAAAACACTAGCCCAGTAAAACCCACTGGTCTAACTATTATCTCACCCAGTCTCTAGGACTGTACAAGCATTTAAACATCTATCACAAGAGAAATTGGAAATGTCATTTCTTATTGAAGTCAAACTAAGTCAACAACAGAATCATCCATAATCTTTTCTTAAGCATAATATATTTTGATTATTTATTAGATAATCACATTTTAATTCAATTCCTTTCAACAAAAAAATCAAGGGAACTGCATTATATGACAAGACTAACCTAGGAAAAGTAGTATTGTTCTATATACAAATTTAGCTAATCAAAATCCCCAAGATTGCTGTTCATCTAAGCTTATTTCACAACACAAAATAAGTCATTATAACCCGATACTACAAAACCTACTCTTTTTTATTCAAGAAAAAAATAAAAATCCAAATTAAACATAAAAATATCATACACAAAATGGAGTCTTTCATACACTCACATTAATTTGAAATTCAAGAAAAAAGCATAAAATCCAAATACCCAAAATAAGCCACAACTACACATCAATAATTCAAATAATGATCTATCAAGTCAACACTAAGTTGAATAAAAACAAGATTTAGATTAAAAAAAATGAAGCCAAAAAGACTACAAATTCAATATCTAAATAGAGAAGGATACATGAGAAAGCGATGAGGAGAAAACAATGATGGATGAAGAGAGAAACGATGTCAAAAGAAGAAAAGATTCGAGCTGGTAGTAAAGCGAGTTCAAGAAGTGACCTAGTAGAGTCCTGGTGTGAGCAAGTTAAAGAAAAAGTGACCTGGTGTTAATAATGAAGAAGAGATCTAAGTGAGGATTTTATGGTAATAACAAGAGTAGAGGAAGAGGAATATATTGATGGTGATGGAGAAAACGATGATCGACGATGTGAGGAGGAGGATGACATAGTGTTGGAACAAGGTGGGGGAAGTAGGCGGCTATTGAAGAAGAAGTGAAGATACAAAATAGAAGAGAACGGAAAATTAGGTTAAATAAGGGGTGACTAGGTTTGTGAGAGAGCGTTTCTTTTCATTATATATGAGAGATTCTAGGGTTTGTTTGACTGTTACTATTCTTTTCACATAAAAACTGTGTAGTTTTGAGACAATACTACATAGTTTTTTTTTTTTATCAAAATTAGGTAGTTTTATTTCAAAACTATAAAATTTTATATTAAAATTATGTGATTTTATTATATTGAATAATTAAAATAAGTTTATTTAATATTAATATTTTATAATTTAAATTATATACGTTTATAAAATTTTTAATTAATGTATATTTATTTATTACTAAATTAGTATTACATAATAATGTTAAATTTCTTTGTAATATTGAAATTGCTTGTAACATTAAAACAACATAGTTTTGATTTAGAACTATGTAATTTTACAATAAAATTATAAAAAATTAGATTATAATTTATAATTTAAATCATATATTTATTTAATGACAAAATTAATTAATGTGACAAACATTACTAAACATTTTAGCTATAATTGATACTTGGTAATTGTATAGTTAATAGGTTCATAAGATAAATTTAGCTGTAACTAATATCGAATAATTAGTAATCTAGTCTTATAGTTAGTAATTTTGTAGTAATATTTATAGTTGGTAATTTTAGTAGCAATTTTAATAGCTATTGATACTTAATATTTAATAATGTTATAGTTAATAAGTTTATAAGTTAAATTTAGCTATAATGAATACCCAATAATTGGTACTTAATCTAATCTTATAGTTAGTAACCTTGTATAATAACCCTATAACCATATAATGATATTAAATTAATGATCTTATTATATAGTTAGTTTATACATTATGATTAAAATTATTTTTAATACTAAATTAATATATATAATAATACTATTTTGCTTTCTAACAATATTAAATTATTTCATAATATTAAAATTAGTTAGAGTGGGTATTTATTTATTTATTTTTATACTAAGCATTTTAGCTTATAACTAATACACAATAATTAATAATCTAATATTACGGTTAGTAACATTGTAGTATTTTTTATGGTTAATAGTTACTATTTACTTATTTAGTATTCTTATAGTTAACTAGCACGTGAAAGAGGAAAATGATATGTGGTTTAACATTTTAATAATTAACATTTTAATAGCTAATTTATACTTAGTATTTAGTAATCTTATAGTTAATAGGTATATAAGTTAAATTTAGTTATAACTAATTCCCAATAATTAGTAATCTAATATTATATTTAGTAATCTTGTAATAATCTTATGGTTAATATGTGATCTTAGTAGTTAATTGATACTTAGTATTTAGTAATCTTATAGTTAATAGGTTTATATGTTAAATTTAACATTAACTAATACGTAATAATTAGTAATCTAATCTTATATTTAGTAACGTTGTAGTAATTTAATAGTTGGTGATCATAGTAGTTATTAGTATTAATAGTTAATTGATACTTAGTATTTAATAATCTTATAGTTAATAAATTCATAAGTTAAATTTATTTATACATAATAGTAATATTATACGATAAAATGATATATATGGTTTCAAGTAAAAACTACTCAATTTTAACTAAATTAAATAGTAACTTAGTATTCCTCAAAAAAAAAAAAAAACTTAGTATTATGTAATACTTTTCATTCTAATATATTTACTTGATATTAATTTTTTTCATGTTAATATTAATTTACATTATAACTAAGAAATAAGTAAATTTTTTATTGCAATTAATAGTTTTTAATTATATTTACTTAATATTCATACTAATATACATCAAAATTATGTAATTTGTTTAATACTAATCATTAACATTAATACTAATTTATATTATAAATATGTAATTTTTATTACAATTACCAATTTTTAATTATATTTACTTAATATTCATACTAATATACATCAAAATTATCTACTTTGTTTAATATTAATGGTAATTTATGTTATAAATATGTAATTTTTATTAAAATGATAAAATTTTAATTATATTTACTTAAAATTATTATTAATGTACATTATAATTAAAAGATACTAAAATTATATAAACGAGTTTGTTCGCAAGTTTGTTAACAAGTTTGTTTATGAACATTCTAAACGAGTCTGATCATGAGCATCCTTAACGAACCTGTTATCGAATTTGTTCACGAACTAATTTACGAACATATTAACGAATTTATTCACTAGTTTTAACGAGTCAAATTTTAAAATATCTGAACTCTTTTCGTTTATATTTCAAACTTCAAAATCACATTTTAACTTTGCTTATTTAACTTAACAAATGAGCTTGAACGTTCTTTTAACGAGCTGAATTTCGAGCAGCTCACGTTTGTTTACACCTAAGACTGATCAAGCTATTTAAACCGTAGAAGAGGAGAAGCTCGTGGTGGCAGAATTGTAAATAAGGAGAAAAAATAAGGGTGGTGTTTTGAAATAAGAAAACCATTCAGGTTGGCGCGTTTCTAGTTTCCCGCGCCAATTCCACTAATTTGGCAATTTATTAACCCTAATAACAACACCACCACCACTTCCCTTCTCTGTCTCTCCATCTTCCCAATCACTGTAACAAAACATCAAAAATCTCCATACAGAGTAAAAGAAAAATAATAAAAGCAGAAGAAGAAGAAGAAGAAGAATAAGAATGTTTTACTCTCAGACGTTTCTTGCTCGGAAAGGCCCACTTGGGACAGTGTGGTGCGCCGCCCATCTCCAGCACCGCCTCAAGAAGTCTCACTACACCTCCACCAATATCTCCTCCACTGTCGGTCCGTTAATCATCTCTTTCGCTCTCTTTATTCTAAAACAAAAAAATGTTGGGATTTTTAATTCAATTCTTTGATAATTTTGATAGCAGCTTTGGTGGTTTATTTATTTGCTTCTTTTAATATTCAAAGGTCCATTTTTTGAGGTGTTGTTGTGTTTTTTTTTTCAAACGTGATTTTTGTTTAATTTAATGAGTATTATCTTCGCGGGTTCCTATTTTTGTTCGCAATAAAGATCAATTCTTTTATTATTCTTAAAATTTTTTATTAAAGTTTTGTGTTTTAGCTCAATTTTCATGTGAAATCCAAATTTTGGATTAAAAATGGTGCATGTTTGCTTTTTTATACTATGTTTTGTTGAATCTGCAGGGCTTTTGTTAATTTCAATTTAGGTGCCAATTTACATTGAACATAAATTTTCATTACCCTTTTTATTTGTATGAAAGATGATGTTAATTGCTTGTAATCAAAAGCTGTAAAGAAATGGCATTGCTGAGCCAGTGAGCTGGTTGTTTCATTTATCCCATTCTTCATACTTGCCATTTGTGTTCTGTTTGTCTGTTTTAGTCCTCTTCAATAGTATTTTAAAAGGTAGTTGCTTCAAGAACAAATTTTTGTTTTTAAAAAATTAACTAACATTGATTCAACTGTTTTTGATGTGGATGCATATTTTAGATCGCATCATGTTTCCAGAAGTCCCTATTGCACTGAGAATGTCAGGCCACCTCTTGTTAGGCGTTGTTCGGATATATTCAAAGAAAGTTGATTATCTTTACCATGATTGCAATGTTGTCCTTGTTGGGTTAAGAAAGGCCTTTGCTTCCATTGACGTTAATTTGCCAGAAAATGCCACAACAGCTAAATTTGAATCCGTCACTTTGCCTCAGACATTTGACCTTGATGCCTTGGATGTGGACTCTGACGTATATCCTGATGGGTACAACTTTAATGAATTTACTTATTTTCTTTCTTTTCCATTTAATTTCTTAACATTCGTATTTGCTTTACAAATTGTTTTAGAAAACAGTAATTGTATGTCTTAGGCCTCTAGATGATCATATGAGGAGTCGGGAGGAAATAACGCTTCAAGATCAAATTCCGACTGACAGAGATCCTTATGTAGTTATATCTTTCGATGAGGTTAATCACCTTTCTTCCAAAAATTTCTTTGGTTTCTTTCCTGTATTTGTCTTTTCAATTTATGTGTTGGAATTGCATTGTTCAGTTCAAGAAACATTTTTGTGCAGGATATCATGATGGATATACTACCTCCAGAACAAGAACTGAATACAGGAACCAGACCAATGGAGGAGTAAGATCCTCATTACATTTCAAAGTCATTTTGTTTTTCTATTGTATTGAGAATTCATAGTAGTGCCTAACATTGTTTTGCATTTGCAGCATTCTTCCTCCATCAGGAGTTGACACAAATATGGGTTCAATGGAAGCACCTGGAGAAACTACTGATCTTCAACGTCATGGCCCAAGTAATTTAACAGAAGAGCCTATGGAATTTGTTGATCTTCAAGAACCTGGTCCTAGCAACCAGACAGAATTACAGACTGAGACTCTGAATTTTCAAGACCCTGGTCCAACCAATCAGACTGAGGTTCTTAATTCAGCACTTGATGATAAGTCACCCCCACAAATTGAAGTTATGCGTGATGCTACCAATAGTTTTCGCTCAGAAAATCTTGCTCCAGTGTTTGCACATCAAGATGATGCATCTGAACCAAATAGATCTATAGACAAAGGTTTGGTTGAGCAGAAAATTCCTTCTCCATTTAAGGAAGATGTCTTGCCTTCTGGAGGGCATTCCTTGCCATTTCAGCAGCCTTCAGAATCCCCTAATTCTGCTTCACAAGATGCACCTGAAATCTCTGGTACACGTATTTCATTTGGTGAGTGCTCGACTCTGTACCTCAATTTAAGTATCATGGAGGATGATTATGGCCTTAGTTGTGTTTACCTCAAATGAACTTTTCTTTTTGTTTGTTTCAGGGCAAATTTTACCTGAAATCATGATACGTTCAACTCCAGCAGTCCAGCAGCCAAGACCAAGGCCAAGAAAGAGAAAGCATTTCTTTGATGAGTCTACAGTGTTAACTAATAAGTAAGATTTGTAGTTTGATTTATACAGAGCGCTCATTTTTTTTGTTTCTGATTTCTGATGTAAGAATCAATAGGTTCATGAAGAAGGCATTAGAAAATTCTAGGGATATATTGAGAAAAAGGAGGGAAATCCCTTCTACTGCTTTTGGTATATGGAAGTTGAGCAACAATTTAAGAAAGGAACAAGTCTTTTGTGAAACATTGTTAACTGGTGAGTGTCGGTCTTTCTTTCTTCAATAACTGCTTTAGTTGTTTTTTTTTTTTGGAACAGTTTGTACTGTATATCTTCTTTCTCTTTAACTCAATGGTTAAAATTTTATGAGGGTGTTGATATTTGTTTTATTACCAGGGTTTTGTGATGATATACGCAATCTTTTAAGGAAGGACTACATTTCTTCAAAACCTCATTTGACACTTGAAAGGGAAGTTACACCAGAACCTAGGGCAGTAACATCTCTTGCTCCTGCAACTGAAGTGGGCCCAGAGCAGAGGGATGTAACATCTCCTGTTCATGCAACAGAAATGATTTTAGAGCCTATTGCTGCAACTTCTCATGCTCCTGCAACAGAGATGATCCCAGAATGTGGGAATGCAAGTTCGCCTACTCCTGCAACTGAAAACATTCCAGAGGCTATGTATGCCCAACCTTATGTACCTGAAGTTGAACCTGACCCAGAAATTGAACATCTTCGGCAGCATGAAGGCCATGATGACAACATTCTGTTACCTGAATTCATGCCTTCTCCAGGAAGATATGCATCTTCTCCTTTTAGAAGAGATTTCACTCCCAAATCAACAAAAACTTTAGGATCAGAAACAGCACATCGGGCTGGAACAAGCGCTGGAACTGAGGTGCTGCCTACACCAGATAATGCAGCCTCCACTGGCACTTACACTACTGATCTGGAATCACCCAGGACACTTTTAGAAGAACAGTTTGATGCAGGGCGAACTGGACTTTCAGATATTCCAGAATCTATCAATACTGCAGGAACAGAGGTAATTCCTTGCTTGTGCATTTTGTGCATTGATTGTACTGATTTTTGGTTATTTTTCACTTTAGAGAGCTCACATATCCTAAGGTACTTTATAACTACAATGATTTGTTTGCTTATTTCTTAATACATCCATACGTTTCTAGTAATTCTTGTGCTTATTTTAAATTATATGAGGTTGCTAGCATGTGAACTTACAACTTATTTATGAGCCAGTTAAACAAGCTAATGATTCGTATAACTTACTCCAAAAATTAACTTTTTCTGCAGGACCTTTATTTCCTGGAGGCAGACAATAGCCCAGCTGGTAAACTGATTTTTTCTGATCTATTTAAGGAGTCAAAATCATATAAAATATCCAACTATAATTGTCGTAGTTTTGCTCATGATTATGGCAGGATCTGAAGGCACTCAAGGAATTGATTCGATGTCTGTAAGAACAAGGTACCATCTGTTTTTTAGAGTTAGAGGAAGCTTTTGTCCAATGGTTTTTATTTTGTTTTTGTTTTTGTTTAAATTGCCTGTTGATTTTTTT
This sequence comes from Mallotus repandus, assembly GCA_949671775.1. Classification (NCBI taxonomy): domain Eukaryota; kingdom Viridiplantae; phylum Streptophyta; class Magnoliopsida; order Malpighiales; family Euphorbiaceae; genus Mallotus; species Mallotus repandus. The sequence goes on from CATIWM010287918.1 coordinate 7,468, forward strand.
TCATTTTTTTATTTTAATGTTGGCATGCAGGGCTGTGGCTCAGTATTTAAAGAAATATTCTCCTATTACCCCAGAATCAGAAGATCTATCTGGAGATCTCAGTCTCAACAAGATCTTACAAGGGAAAACAAGGAAATTATGTGCACGGATGTTTTTTGAAACGCTGGTAAGCTTCAACATTGTTTCCATGCATGGCATGCTTGCCTATTCATTCTCATGCAAGTCATCATGAATGCAACTGAAATATTTAATGGTCAGAATGAATTATATGTTGCCTACTTGATATTAGCTTGTGGTGGAAGATAAAACTTAACAACTAAGTAAACTTCTAAAAGTTTCTATTTGTTTCTGTTTAGAATTGAAATGAAATTAGTTTCCAATTGAATTCTTGTTTTGTATTTTTTCATATGTCTTGAATTGCTTAAATTCCGTTGGTTTCTTACTGATTACTTGATTGATGCTTTGTAAATTCATTGAAAGAATCCTGTCATGCTTTCTTATTTGTCTAGCATGAGTGCCTCTTTTCTAGCTTTGTTGCTATTACTTTCATTTTGTTTATTACAGTTGTGAGATGCAACTTTAACAGCTTTACTATTTTGAAAAGAAAAAGGCTTCAGAGCCTTGTCAAAATCATGGTTAAAATAAGATTTTCTAGTTGCCAAGATATGGAAAAACCTAGCTAGACTTTTTTTTCAAATTTCTTTTAAACAAAGCGATGAATAAAGCTGATAATATTGAACTTGGAGTTATTAATTCACTCCTTGGCATTTTGAAGATAATGCGGATAATAGAAATTCGATTATGTTGAATATGATGAAGCAAAAAAAAAAAAAAAATCTTGGAGGTGTAAGTTATATTCGACATAACATTATGAAAGTGAAAGTTGATTCTTAAAGTTAAAAGTAGTAATGTCTTTTCTACGTGTCTGTGTAATATAAATATAGGATATGGATCCAATACACAAGCTATATAAAACCTTTTTAAGTAGCCACAGAGTTATTTGCTGTCTAAATATATTTTTGATGCATTTTATTGGTTTACAATGTGTGTTGATCATTTGTAATTGATTATGATGATTTGTATTGAATTGTGTGATGCTATTTAGTTCATGATTTGCAAAATTATGACTTCTGATTCATGATTTATATTTCAATTTCGCAGCTGTGCTGGGATTGTAAGCATTGAGGCAACTTGTTTTATTGTTTATCGTGCTTATTGTTATGTAATTCTTGATGGTGCTATGTGATTCTTAATGGTGCACTGCAGGTGTTGAAAAGTTATGGACTTATTGATGTACAACAAGAGCAACCTTATGGTGATATTACTTTGAAATTGACTTCGAGACTGTCGAAGGCCCAAATATAAGGAACTTGTGAGCTTATTTAACGAACTTTCAGGATTTTCTGCATATAGGTATGATTCTATTTTATTTTTTTTAAGTATGGTTCAATGAACTGTTATTAAGCCGAAGTCTGACTTTTTTTTTTTTCTTCTAAAAAACTTGTATGCTATTGATCTACCATTACTGCATGACCTGTGTCAATGGCCTGCTTGATTCTGATGGACTCTTGTAGAAATTGTTTTAGGAACTTCAGCTGCCATTGAATAATTTTCTTTATAAAGGGCAATAAAAGTATGGATACGGTGGTTACTAATGCAAAGGATTTGCAACAGATAGATGTATATTGATGCTCAATTTGGCTGTGATTCTTTAATTACCAAATTCCCTTTAATTTTTCACTACAAAACCATGAACCTGGAATTGATGAAGTCAAATTGATAAATTTTGCTGTCTTCTAAAAGCAAATTCGAATTGAAGTTTGCAGGTAATTAGCTATGGTTGTGTTGACATTGGTGCCTTAAATAAAATAAAACAGCATTAACTTTTCATCTGGACATATAGATTGCTTTTCTGAAAAGTAGTTTGAAGGACTCAGACCTTTGCATTTGCTAAAGTTGCTTCTTCATCTTATAAATCTTTTCTTCTGTTCATTTTGTGGTTTGTGTAACATGTACCGATTTATGCATTGCAGTTCGGCCACCAAGCTAACAGTTAACTACGAAGAAATGCAAGGGGAAAAATCAAGGGGAACTGTACAGAAAAAGCGATGTGTATATGGAATTTTTGAAACAATGGAGTCCACATCCAGTCTCAATGTTCGAGTATTTAATCAGTGCCATCAGATATTGTGGTCCTAACATATTGTAACTAGGGACGTGGTCTCTTTGTATAAGTTAACAAGTTCTGTAACAATCAGTGTCATAACTTAGTGTAACAAGTCTTGTTATAATTTAATTGTTTTCATAATTTAATTCTATATCTGTGGTGGTAATGTATTGGAAATGTAGGCCTTTGTTTTGCTGGTGTGGTAATGATATTTGTACCATGAGTTGGAAGGATCAGCTAAAATTTTAAACTGAATTGATATTCGAGCAAAAATTCATTGTTCATGGAAACTCTTCCTGTTCGTACTTGATTGATGTTGAAACAGAGTATTGAAATGATTCTGCCAGACGCTAGTGAATCTGAAGAACGCTGCGTCGAAGTGTGCTAAAGGATTCTGCAGTCTTTCAATGAGGGCTGAATAGCAAGTTTTACTGGATCATTCACTTGTCCTCACCAGCATAAAGTGTATTTGCGCCAGCACAAAGCACTGCTGAAGGTTTCTTGACAATCACATAAAGTGAAATGAGACATTAGGTTTTCTTTAGCACTTCTAATGCCAACTCGCTTAAGCCCTTGCAAGGAAGAACGGATTCTGCTACATATAGGTAATAATTTTCGCAAATATCCTGTAACTTTAACTCACAAAAGGTAAAGCTTGCATTTTGTTGGCAAGTATAACTTTTCCTTACCATCAGCACACAACCCACGTCTTTTTGGGGCAACAATTCATTGCAACATAAAATTTTTAACAGATCTTCAAAGCTTAAAGTTGAGCATTATTAGCAACCTTTGCCTGACAAATAGGCAAGTGAGAACAGTGCTACAATAGATCAGATTCCCAATCATCTAATGGGAAGAAAAAAAGACCTATTTCCCAGAGATAAGAGCATCAATTTTGTGCTCAAGGTGGGCCTCATGGTCCTCAAGGCGACCTTTGACAGCATCATTCTCCCAGTAAATCAGTGTCGGAACTCCTCTAAGCTTGAATTTTGAGTCTACCCTCCATGGGTGCTGGGGATTCCTCCATGTTGGTCTATCTCCAACATAGGCACACAGGAGTGCAATGTCATCTGATGATGCTTCCAGCTTCTTGTATATGACAGGTTCCGCTCTAACACAATCTGGATAGAGAAGTAGAACAGATAACTTGCATGGTATAAAGAGTTTGATATTATCATGCTGTCCAAACCAAGTATGAATTAAAAATATAAGGCACGGTGCACAAATTTATTAATGAAATACACTGGTGTAGCAGATAAATCATACCACAGGAGCCATCCAACAAGGTGAGAATGTTGGGTCACATATAGTAGATTTCACAGCCAGCTTAGCTTTATCCCCATGTAAAATTAGAATTAAAACATTTAAAACAGTGTACTTAAAACTATGAACTACATAAGCCCCACATACAGCAATGGAGCCAGAAAAGTTTTCAATGGCTTTCAAAATAGATACTTGTGAAAGTTTAAGGGGGTCAAGATCGAAACAAATGGGGAAAAAAAAAAGGAAAAATATTTTTCTGTTGAAGATTAAGAGGGGACTAAGCTAAACTTCAAAAACTTACAGGAGCTAAAACTAAACTCATCTCTAGTCTCCCCATCCTCCATCATTACCCACATACAACATTGAATAAACATTCAATTAGAATGATCAACCACATCATCATTTTAACATTAATCCGAGCATAATACACAAGGAACAAACACCAAGTTATAATTGGAAGCAGAAATGTTCTCTAAAAGAAATTTCAACTTAATGATTTTCTTCTTGTAAACTATCGAAAAAAGCCTGTCTCTCTCTCTCTCTCTCTCTTGCATGTACTATGCCTACTGCATAACTTCTATGACAGGAAATTCAGCTCCCTGATTTCTGTTCCCTAAAACTATAACTTATACAAAAAGCTCAAAGAGACGTAATCAGTCAATGCAACAGTGTTAATTCAGCTCCCTCAATCTTGTCTAGTAAAACCATAAAATTTATACAGAAATGCCAGGACAGAAATTAGTTAACTTCATCTTCCATCATCCGAATCAACTGAGAACATGGAAGTGGAATAGTCTGTCACTTAAAGAATGCTTTTGAACAAGTAAACTGAAATATACTCAATCTTGGTAGATTAGTCCTTCATGTCTTCCAAAGAAATCTAATTTAAGTTCCTAAACTGACCAGTTAGTAGCTTGGTTTTTCTTTCAATGGAGAAAACAACCAAACACAGAAATATCGTAATCCAAATTATAAATACCATGGATTTGTGGGCATGAGTACTGCACAGGTATAGCTCAATAGTGTATAACCAGTAAATTTCAGCATAAAACAGAAAACCCGTACAGCAGAATTGTGAAAGACTTGAACATTCAAAAGAACTAAATAAAAAAGACGGCAATACCAGGGCACCAACTGAGATTGGTAGAAGGGTCTTTATCAGCCAAGAAAAGGATTAAATTGGCTTTGTTTTTCGGAGCATCCGATTTGAACTTCTCAAACATACTGTCGAATGTTGGTACAGTCGCATCCACCAATTCGAGAGGCATTTTGTCAGATGATAGTTATGGAGAAACGGGACACTGTTAGCGTAGAAGATGGGAGTTCAACCATTATAGCATAATCTCAGGTCGGATTGGGGTGGGCGGTGGGGGTGGAATGGACGGGCTCAGGATGAGTCTAGGGGAAGGTATCCCAAGCCTAGGCCTTGGAAAAGATACCGGGCCTAGGGCTAGTCTCAATGCTTGAATTCTTTTTTTTTTTTTTTCATTTTTTTAATAAAAGGATTTTTTTTTTCAAAAATAAAAAAGAACAAATTTTAATTTTACGTTTGACTTTTCTTTTTTCAAAAATAACTTTCCATGAAATATTTTTGCAATAATACATTCCTTCTAAAACCAAACAAACATGTTGTGCTTTCATAACCAAAAGAGATCGATATTTTCTCAACATTTATAATCAACCAAAAAATGTACAATTTAACCAAATTTCTTATAGACACTACTGACTATAGATCATCAGTCTGCAACAAAATCAATAGAAAAACAAGAAGATCTACCATAAAGATTGAAGTTTCCATCAAATACAGCAACCGAATAAAAAATAGAGGTACCTATCAACCTGAATTCTACATATTTCCAATCTAAATTATTTTATTACTGTATATTCCAATTTTTTATAAATTTCTATAAAAAAACACAATCATTCATATTTATGAAGATGATTGTTTAAAATTTTACTATAAAACATATGCAATGTTAAAACAATGACAACCACACGATAATCACATCTAAACTTTTTGTTTTTTTAGGGAAATAGAACTTTATTGAAGAAAACTCAAACAATAACAGCGTCTACAAAAGCCATCTCCTGAAAAGAAGGCAGGACACAATTTGTCCAAAGAACAACATTAGAAAACTAAAGAAAAACCAAACTTAACTAGATTATGAGCTAAAGCATTCGCCTGTTTGGAGATGAAAGAGA
>CATIWM010287947.1:0-56129 GCA_949671775.1 Mallotus repandus
CCATTAATTATTGATTGTATTAGCTCATAGAATCCATAGCCATAACTAGTGCTAGAAATTACTCCTTCCCTGTGGGAACGATACTCTACTTATCATTATATTACTTGTTCGATCCGTACACTTGCGGAAATTGCCTGACAAGGTGCTTGGAAAAATACTTGATTAAAGGCAAGAAAGCTTATTGGAAGGCGTTGGTATTTCAAGCTAGAGGCCATACACTTGGGTGGCTCAACATTGATTCAAGAGAGCAATCCATTGTAGTAGATTACTTGTGGTCTACATCAAACTCTCAGGAAATTGTAAGTATTTTGCCAATATGATTTCCTAAGTTTTATGTTTATACATGTTAATGTATGTTAGCTGTGTGTTTAAATGCAAAATTGATCTTGGGAGTGGAAATTCTTCATGTGATGAAGGGTTATAAGAAAGTAAATTTTTGAAATTTACTCTACTTAGGTAAGTGCTCACCACACTAATCTTAAAGCCTTAGTAGCATAATCGATTTCCTTTCAAGTGGTATCAGAACAAAGGATAGTAGCACATAGTGATGCCGTGCATGAGATGCATGGACTATCCAATTCTTGGGAACTCTCACGCATGATCATGTGAAGAAGCATGGCTCTCCACCTAGGAGCCTAAGTGTTATGTGCTCGAATAAGTATATATGGATGTCACCTTATGTGATAAGACCGAGTCCACATAGGTGATAAGATCACCCCTCTTTCAAGTGGTATTAGAGCTTCATTTTGCACTTAACACATGCTAAATTTGATGATAATTGCAAGAGTTGTGATTATCTTTTATGTTAGTTACAAGTGTTAAAACTATGTATGCCAGAGTTGTATTATGCTTAATATATGTGTGAAATATATTAATGGTTTGATCATAGACTTAAGTTACATCCTTGATTTGTAATAATAATTAGTTTTATTATTTTCTATGTAATTAAGAGTTAGTTGCATAGAAATAGAAAGTAATTTTAACCTTGGAATGCCAAGGGTTTGATGTAATTCACAAGTGTTGTGAAATGGGAGCTTAAAGAGTTCAATAAGGAGATAGTGGAGTAATAAATCGACTCGGCACCACTGTGCCGACTTGGCACAAGAAGCCCCTATAAGCACATGTTGTCCCTGTCACGAGTTGGTACACCCATAAGGAGTCGGAACACTCACTCTTTGTAATGAGTCGGCAAAGTCCCTATATCAACATTTGGTTTTCAAGGCCATTTTGTTATTCTAAGAGTTAGAATAGAATGGGTCTAAGATTAATCCATATTTGTGCATCAATAATGCATGTTCTATGTATATATGTGATATATATGTTGAAAGCATACTATATGTGATCCATGCAATATGCATATGAGATATGTATATGTGAAAAATGGCATGCTTAGTATACATGTGATGTATGTAATGTTAAAATGGCTAATGTGCAAAGTGAGACCTTAAATAAAGACCTGAAAATCTTCCAAATAAACTTAGGTCTAGGCTCTCCATTGGACCAATAACTTGCATGGTTTTGGATTATGTTTATTGACTATGGACACATAGCGGTGTACATGAGTTCTAAGAGATTCATGTTGTGTTATTGTTAAGCATGAGATGTTATGGGTGTACAAACACACTGCATGCCAAGAATGGCAAATAGGCATACCTGAGGTGTGTAGTGTTCAAGTTTATACGTTTCACTGATTCAATGGTGTAGACCTAATTAATGCCAAAGGCCAAGAACGACAAGTGTACCCGAGGCCTGTAACATTAGGAGCCGTACTGATGGAACCTCACATTAGATGTGATGGCAAGAGTTGCCTACTTAATGAGAACTAAAATTTCAAGAATGGCAATGTGTACCTAGAGGATATTAGTGATCATTAAGAACTCCATCACCCACTAGAAATCCATCCAATAAAAGATTTCCATTTCCTACTTGGAAGTGTAGGATTCGCAAAGTTAGTGGTAGACCATTATGATTAAAGGATATATCTAATGGTAAGATTATCAACGTCATATATCTAATTAATCTTGTTATATTTGCAGAAAAATTGATAATATGAGACCATTAAACCCACCATCAGTCATACTCGACCAACATAGGCTCATGGGCCCTAATTTTGTTGATTGGCTTAGGAATCTAAAAGTTATTTTAGCTTCCCAAAAGATTCTTTATGTATTGAATCAACCACCACCCAAAAGAGTTCCCAATAATGCCTCCCAAGAGGAGTGTGATACTCTAGCAAAATGGAATGATGATGATTTGCAAGCACGATGCATAATGTGGGCTTCCATGAACACCAAGATCCATCGGCAACATGAGAAGAACACAAATGCTAAAGAAATCCTACTTCACCTTCAAGAGTTGTTTGGTGAACAAATTAAGACCATAAGATATGAGATATCTAAGCGGATGTTTCGTGCTAAGATGAGGGAAGGTGAGGATGTGGGAGTCCATGTGAACTCCATGATTAGATCAATGGAGGAGCTAGAGAGTTTACACTTCATAATGGACTTCCATCTCCAATTGGATTTGATCCTTCAATCACTTCTCGAATCTTTTAGGCAAATAATTACAAATTTCCATATAAATAAAATAGAGTGCACTCTTGTGAAGCTTATGAACATGCTAGTGACGGCTCAAAAGGCTATCCAAAGTAGCAAGGGGAAGGATGTTGCTCTTATTGCATCTTCTAGTAAGACTAAGAAGAAAGGCAATAGGAAATAAAAGGGCAAGACAAGTGTTGTCAAGCCTAAGGGTGGCATAGCGAAGAATAAAGGTAAGGCCAATGTGAGGGAAGTGCAAGAGAAGGGAAAGTGTTTCCATTTTCAAGGTGAAGGGCATTAGATGAGGAATTATCCTAAGTTCTTTGAGTATTTAAAGACAAAAGGAAAGGGCAATCACGGAGAAGGTAAGACTTTCTCTAGTTTAATTTCTTCTAAATGTTCTAAGAGCTCATCTAATGCATGGGCATTAGATGCCGGTGCTAGTTCTCATTTTTTTTTTATGTTTACAGGATCTAGCAAATGATAGAAGGTTGAGGCCCAATGAAGTAACCTTCAAGCTTGGCAATAGTGCAAGTGTTGCGGCCAAGGCTATAGGATCTACTTCAATTGATTTGTATGATCATGTTTTGTTATTGGAAGATGTATTATTTGTACCTAATGCCTATAAAAACATTGTCTCTATTTGTAGTTTTACTAGAAATGGTTATGAATTTCTTTTCAAAAGAGATGTTTGTAATATTTACTTTGGAAGTAATAAAATAGGCATAGATTATTTAATACTTGGCTTATATTATGTTGATAATAATTCTAACAACAATGAGCCTTAAGTAAATATGAGTAATGGAAATGTAATGCTAATTGAAAATGCCTTTAACTTCAAACATTTATGGCACTTGAGATTATGTCACATTGCGGAAGATAAGATCACAAAGTTAGAAAGGATGGAAATCTTGAGCAATCTTAAAGTCATATCTAATCCAACTTGTGAGGCTTGTTTTCAAGGCAAGATGACTAGATCACAATTTATTGGACAAATGGCAGGAGCCAAAGTTGTGTTGGAAATCATACATAGTGATGTATATGGACCATTTAGTGAAATTGCTAGAGATGGTTTCTACTACTTTATAACCTTTATAGATGATCTATTAAAGTTTGGGCATTTGTTTCTTATGAAGAACAAGAGTGAATCCTTTGAGAAGTTTACGGAATTCAAAGCCCAAGTAGAAAACCAAACTGGGAAAAGTATTAAAACTCTAAGATCAGATCGAGGAGGTGAATACTTAAGTATCGAGTTCATTGAGTTCCTAAAGGAACATGGCATTACATCATAACCCACATCGCCAAGAACACCTCAATTGAATGGTGTGGCTCAAAGGCGAAATCATACTTTATTGGATATAGTACGTTCAATGATGAGCTATATTGATCTTCCCATTTCACTTTGGGGTTTTGCACTCCAAACATCTTGTTATATCCTTAATCGTGTTCCATCCAAATCTGTTACTACTGCACTATATGAGATATGGCATGGTAGAACACCAAGTCTTAAACATGTTAAAATTTGGGGATGTCTAGCTTTCAATAAAAGACTAAAGATAGACAAGTTGGATATAAAATTGATTAAAGGAAGCTTTGTTGGATATCCTAAATAAAGTTTAGGGTATTGCTTTTATCTTCTTACTAAGCAAGTTGTTGTTGTAAGCAGAGATGTTATTTTCCTAGAGAAAGAGTTTCTAAACGAAGGTGGCAAAGGAAGGAAGATAAAGTTAGATGAGGAGTCATCTAAAGAAGCCCAAGAAATTGATCAAATGGATATTAATCAACCCAAAGAGCCTATACTAATTGAAAATGTCATAACACCGACTCTTAGAAAATCTAATAGGGTATCTCATCCTCCAGAGAGATATGACTTACTTTATGATATGTAAGAGTTGCATGTTCATAAAGAAATCATTCATGTTGATGATCCTACTACATATGAAGAAGCTTTATATGATAAAGATTCTTTAAGATGGACTGAGGCTGTGAGAGCCGAAATGGATTCCATGTATGCTAACTAAGTCTGGACACTTATTGATCCTCCTGACAGAATAGTTCCCATTAGTTGTAAATGGATTTTCAAGAGAAAGATTGACCCATATGGAAAGGTAGAGACCTATAAAGATAGGCTTGTAGCAAAAGGGTTTCGGCAAAGGAAAGGGGTTAACTATGAGGAGACCTTCTCACCCGTAGCCATGCTTAAATCCATTTGAACTCTTTTAGCTATAGCTGCACACTATGATTATGAGGTTTGGCAAATGGATGTCAAGACCACCTTCCTTAATGGTTATATTGAGGAAGACATTTTCATGGAGCAACCCATGGGTTATGAATCCAATAAAGGCTCAAAGGTGTGCAAGCTTAATAGATATATCTACGGCTTAAAGCAAGCTTCAAAGAGTTGGAATCATCATTTCGATGAGGCTATTCGTTCTTATGGTTTTATTAAGAATGAAGATGAGCCATGTGTTTACAAGAAGGTTAGTAGGAGCCAACTCACTTTCCTTATCTTGTATGTAGATGGCATTTTACTAATTGGAAATGATGTCATAATGATGATTTATGTGAAAGTATGGCTATCTAAAACTTTCTCTATAAAAGACTTAGGGGAGGAAACTTATATTCTCGGAATTCAAGTCTATAGAGATAGATCAAAGAGAATAATAGGTTTATCCCAAAGTATTTAATTGGAAAAGGTGTTGAAGAGGTTCAACATGCTTGATTCCAAGAGAAGATTGTTACCATTTAGGCATGGAGTTCATTTATCCAAGGGAATGTCTCTTAAGACACCCGAGGACATTGAAAAAATTGCCAAAGTTCCTTATGCTTCGACAATATGAAGCTTAATGTATGTTATGTTGTGTACAAAACCTGATATTGCCTATGTTGTTAGTGTGACTAGCAGGTTTCATTCCAATCTAGGTTTGGAACACCAGATGGCAAAGGCAATCTTTAAGTACTTGAGAAGGACTAAAGATTTGGTCTTGACTTATGGAGAAGGTAATTTGCAAATAGATGGCTTCACAGATTCTGATTTTTAATCATATATGGATGATAGAAAGTCTATCTCCGGGTTTGTGTTCATTCGTAATGGAGGTGCAGTGAGCTGAAAGAGTTCCAAGCAAAGTATCACTATTGATTCCATTACAGAAGCCGAGTACATAGATGCATCAGATGATGCTAAAGAAAATGTTTAGATTAAGAAGTTCATAACTAAACTAGGAGTGGTTCCATCTAATTCCTCTGTATTGCAACAACAATGGAGCCGTTGCTTTGGCAAAGGAACCAAAGTCTCACCAGAAATCCAAAAACATAAAAAAGCACATTCATATTAGTAGAGAACTTGTTGGGAAGGGTGATGTGCTCGTACAAAAGGTAGCTTTAGCCGACAATGTGGCTGATCCACTAACTAAAGTGCTTACCCAGCTACGGTTAAACCGTCATCTTGAGAAGTTGGGTCTTAGATATTATAGTGAATGGCACTAGTGCAAGTCAGAGATTGTTAGTATAGATGTGCCCTAGTGCCATTTTGTATTATATAATGACATTGTAAATTATCCCAAATGGTAATAAAGTATTCATTTAAATAAAGTGTTTATTTATTTGAGTACTTATCCTTTAGCATTATGTTAAATAAATTTATTATCAAGAGTTAATAATATACGCTACAAATTTATTTAATACATATGCTATAAATTGTTCATAGTCAATTAATTAATATTTGGGTAATATTAATTAGACTATCACCTCTGTCTATTCTCCTTGATTAGTATGCGATACTACTAGTGGGAGGTAGTGAGTCTTATGCTACTTGATATGAGATATCAGAATAGACATGTGGATACTCATGTGATGGGCGGATCGAAGAGTGATATTAGATTTGTGATCGCAAGGATATTCACTTATATTCAATGATCATAGTCGAGGTCATAATGGTGCATATAGTCCGTTGACCTAAGGTGACACAAAAATCCATATTTGAGTGATTAGAGTTTATTACCGCTTACATACTTGTGTTATTCACACATGGGTATATGGTGTGTGGTGGCTCTAGTCAATTTAATGTAGGGATGAGTGTTCAACCAATATGGGATTCATTGCTTAGAGTGAACCAGGATAGATCCTATGCTATCTAAGATTGTTCTTGATGAATAGAGTTCCTGGCCAGAAAAAACATAACATAGTCTGAAAGAGTTTCAGTGCTAGAAAGTGTTTCTAGTATTTATTATATTTTATCACGAATAACTTGAGATGAGGTCATATGATAAAGCTATTAGAGTTTGACTTTAACTTGACTCTAGGAAATATCGGGATCTTCAAATGAAGGCATTTGAGATCACAGTAATTATAACCATAAGGGTTTGTGTGAATCATCATATGCGTTCATTTCTAATTGGGTAGTTGTGATATCGATACTAAGGGTCACTCATAACTTACGAGAACTAAATGCGTATAATTAGGATTTTCACATTTAGGTTTGAAATAGTTTCAAATAATATCAAGAGTTGATATTATATTCTCATTGCCAATTAGACATGAACCTAGTAAGTCACACCTAAAAGAGTTTTTCCATATCGCCTTATTAATCTAATTATTTGTTAAAGAGTTTAATCAATTAATTAAGATTAATTGGATTTATGCTTTGAGCAATGATTCTAGCTTATCATGAAATCTAATTCGACCAAGAGTATAATTATTAAATGCTTGATTAATAAGAGATATTATTTAAAATATTAAATAATGACTATATGTTGATTCCTTATAGACTTGGATTAGTGGCCCAAGGTGTATGGGCCTAGGCCCAAAAGAGTTTTGGCCTAAAGATTAATCCAAGGCCTATTAACATTAACTCAAGGCCTAATAGTTTGTTAGAATGGGCTTAGGCTAAGTGTTAGCCCAACTCCAAGGCCTATTAACCAAAGGCCCATTACTTTGATGGAATGGGCTTGAGCCAAGTGTTGGCCCAACCTAAAGTCCCAATTCCATCAACTAGGCCCAATTTATTTATGGATTGGAATTGGCCCATATGTTGGCCCAAGAGTTGGTCCAACAACTAAGCCCAAGTCCATTTCTCAATTTAAGTCATTTTGGCATATTAGGAGATATTTTGTCTTATGTGTGTTTATTTGACTTTTGGGGCAAATTGAGTTAGTGGGTTGTGTAGAGAATATATATGTGTGGATTAAATACATGAGATGCGTTTAGTATATATCTATATTTATTCTCCACACTTATTAGATATCTATACATATACACTCTTAACTAAGTTATTAGGTGGCATGTAAGGTGGCTTCCTAATGATGGAGGTGTAAGAGATATTTATATGTATATGTCTAACTTAACCTTAATTCTTTACATATATATATATCACCTTAAGAGGAGTTATTAAGTGTGTGTGTGTGTTGCACATATATCCATTAAGTGTTAATGGAGATTGTAGAGATAAGAAATAAACCAAAAGGAAACCAAAGATATACCAAAAGTATACTTTTATACTTATTAGTAGAATCAAGTTAGTTCAAGCTTCTTGGGTCATAAGAGAGGTGCTTGGAACCATACATGATTAAAGGCAAGAAAGGTGATTAGTAGGTTTTTATGTTTTAAGCTAGAGGCCATACACTTGGGTGGCTCATCATTGATTCAAGAGAGCAATCCATTGTGGTAGATTACTTATGGTCTACAGCAAACACTTAGGAAATTGTAAATATTCTACCAATATGATTTCATAAGTTTTATATTTATACATGTTAATGTATGTTAGATATGTGTTTAAATGCAAGATTAATCTTGGGAGTGGAAATTCTTCATATGATGAAGGGTTATGAGAAAGTAAATTTTTGAAATTTACTCTACTTAGGTTAGTGCTCACCACACCATTCTTAATAGCCTAAGTAGCATAACCAATTTCCTTTCAATTTCATCCTACATAACTCTTAAGTCCTCATCAATTTCTTTGTGGACAAATGGCCATCCAAACTCTTCAACTTGTTTACTCGGGCCACATAGGTCAAATTTGAACTTTTTCAGCAATTAGGCCCAATATTTCTATTATCAGGCCTATTAAACCTAAATCTCTAGCTTACCTAGCGCGTGGCATGCACCGTAATATTAAATGAATTTTTAATTAAAAATAAAAAAATAAAAAAAGAGCATATCCAATTCTCTTCCCTAATTTATGAACCCCTAATTCTCTATCAACATCCACAGCCGGCTCCATTACCAACCACGCCTCTTCATCACCATCCCGCTACCACCTCTCCATCACCATCCCCCTGCCACCTCTCCATCATCATCCCACTGCCTCTTCATCACCATCCCATTATTGCCTTTTAATCACCATCCCACTGCTGCCTCTCAATCACCAACCACCATGGCCATCACCCATAAAATTTGAAACTCATGAGCCGCCCCAAGGCCATGACAACATGCAAGGCAAAGAAGAAAAGTGAACCATTGGTAAGGTAAATTTCCAGTATGCAAGTTCCTTGGAGAGTTGCCAAATCTCCAGTTTATTCATCTATGGGAAGACAACTTCACCTTTGAGCTCCCAGAGAATCTTGGCTGGAATAAAAAATAACATCACTTCTAGTTTTTTATTTTCAGTGGGGAAGGTAATTGATGCATGCTTTGATGTAGAAATGCATTAATTGAAAGCATTATAGTTTAGGATGACAAGAAAAGTTAGGCAATGGTTTGAAACAAGTGGTCTTTGAATCAAACTCTCTTAATGCAATTTATAGGTTGCAAGCTTCTCAACCATGTATTTAAGTGCATGACCTGATCTATGATGATGTTCATCAGCTCTCTCTACAATTAGATGTAGCTGAATTTGCTTTCTACTCATTGTATTCTCATCAGCAATAACCTAATTTATGTTTTGGTTTAGCTCGACCCCAGTGAGGGGCTTAGGCCGAGCCTGCACCCTGCCGACTGATAATTGTGCTTGGAATATTTATCAGTTGATACAACATCACATCACATCTCAACTTGTAGGTGTGCAGGCATAAGGATCTGAGGTGGATGGGAATGGACACCTTGCATTATGGTCCATTCCGCCAGTCTTGGTATCATTTGGAGCTTCTTCCATATGTCACGAGGAAGCCAAAAGGCTTAACGAATCAATAGGTGAATGATTGAGAGCCCTGTTTTATCAATGATGGAGATGAAAAATGAAACTTAGAATTGTAGAAGCTAAAAACGTTGTCCCTATTTGTAAGAAGCTCTCTCTACAATTTATCTTATAAGGACGGGTCGAATGGGAGTTCAGCAGCAACATGACTTAATTAAATAGAAAAATCTTTACTGGGTCAGTTGAAACTCAATATTGATGCTGCTATTATTGACGGAAGAGCAGCAATTAGTTTTGGTCATGTTCTCCGGGATTGGCATGGCATGGTTCCGGTTTGCAAATTGTCTGTTATCTTTGGCAAGTTTGCTGCACATCTAGCTGAAAGGCTATACTTAAAAGAAGCTCTTAGCTGGTTGTATTCACAAGGTTATGTGAATGTTATTGTGGAGTCAGATTCAAAGGTTGTAGTGGATGCTGTTAATGGTTCTGTTTCAGACTTTTTCGAGTTTGGGTTGATAGTTGGTTCTTATAAGAAGCTTTTAGCGATGTGTTATGCAGTCACTGTGCGTTTTGTTAGTCGGCAAGCAAATAGGGTTGATCATTCTTTAGCTCAAACAACTTGTTTTAATCCTTGTCTATCAATTTGGCAAGAGGTTCCTTTTTTTTTTGCAGCCTCTTATTTTAAATGATCTTATGTAATCATTTGTTGAGTTATCAAAGTTTTCTTTTATTTAAAAAAAAAAGGATTTTGATCCACTTTCTTTTTTGGCGATTCGTATAATACGCGTTTGACTTGGTGTAAATGTGGGTTGATTTGGCATGATAATAGAAATATTAGGCTTAATTGCTGAAAAAGTTCAGATTCAACCTATGTGGCCCACATAAATAAATTGAAGTGTCTAGATGACTATTTGTCCATTTCTGTTTTGTTTTGAAAGTAGTCCTCATCAATTTCTGTAATCATATTATTTCATGTTAATAATTTAGTTTAATTAACCTACATGCAAATTTATATACTCCTACATCATTATATATATATGGACCCACATGGATTACTACTTACATTTTTTCTCCTTTCAATTCAAGTTCATCAGATTGTGAATTGGTAATTCTGGAATTCGTAATTATGTATATATTTTTTATAATTTAGTATACTTTAAATACATTTTTTATTTTTGATACATTGTATATTTAATAATAATAAAATTTTTAATATATTTTTTATATCAAAAATGTTTACCCTGAATAATTTTATTAATTTTTTTATATATTATATATTTTGTTAATTTTTCAATATATTTCTATTTTTTATTCATGCTGCCATGACTTGTAAAATATATATATATATATATATATATATATATATATATATTGGTACAAGGGGAGGGGGATAAACCCAAACAGCAAAAGCCAAAATTCGCTCCGAACTAGCCTAGGCCAGGCTACACCAACTACACCGTTCCAAAGTAAATGAGCAATCTGTGCAGGGCAATGTACTAGCTCATGAAAACCTCGGCTCTACAGCAAAGCAATATTTGCCAGACCATCTGCAACAACCATCTGCAACAACCATCTGCAACAACATTCCTTTCACGATAAACGTGCTGAATCCTCACACACCAGTCTCTGGATATTCTTTTGTTGTCATACTTAAATTAATATATTATTGTAAGATTTTTATCTAAAATATGAAATGGCCTTAAATTAGATAAAAGAGTGAACTTTATTCAAAATGTGAAACTGCAAAATGCTTCAAGAAATTAAAGTGCCTGATTAACAACCTAAGATATTCAAGTGGAGCCATTTAGGAGAAACACATTTTCTTCCACTTCTGCATGTACTTTCCTCTCCATTAGATTTCCTTTTCCCAAATTTTTGCTTCTTAGGTTTGGAATTCTTCACTTGTGCTTTCTTAGGTAATGTTTCCTGCATATTTTGTATAAAAATATATTAAATGGTAAGACAAAAGTTACTCCATGCAATTTACAATGAAGAGGCATCTAATAAAAAATAGCATGTTGCTAATGGCAAAATAATATGCCACTACACCAAAAGTAAATCATATTAGTTTTTTTAACATAAAGATTATCTTAAAATTTTACAGAGAAGTCAAAATAATATATTTGATTTTTAATAAAAAATTTAAGAAATTCTATAAATATTTCTAAACATGTAATACATTCTATAATTTAATTAAATTCTTGTACATTTTTAAGTTTGGAAAATATATTAGTATTTTGCTTCAATGTTTATTGAATTTATACTAAAAACAACTTTCAAAGTCATGTATTTACGTGTGATATTAATTCTATTTGTAATTTGTAAAAAATATATAAAATAATGAGATTTTGACATAGAGTATACAGAACAAATTGAATTATAAGAACTATTTGTAAAACCTAAAATTGAGTATCAACTTCAAAGGATAGAATGTTTGATTTGGGGGTTAGGTGCTCATAAGTTAGAAAGCTCTTCTGTCTCTCTCTTTTTTTTTTTTTTTTTTTGAGTCAAAGGTAATTACTACATTAAACAATGCCCTAAACCAAGCCAAGCGGGAAAATAATTCTGAGATACAATGCAGAATGAAAACTACTCAGAAGTAGTTCTTGGCCTTTGAGGTTACTATGTAGGCAACCACTTTCAAGTCATTCAGCAAACTTTTCACCCTCTATTGATTGTTCTTCATGATGACTACGGCCGAAATAAAGAAAGACGGGTCAAAAGAATGAAAGAGTACTGAACTTTAGTTTTATTTCAATTCAGTTACCAAATTCTGATTTGCATCTTTTTAGATACCAAATTTTGATTTAGTTTCATAGCAGTCATTTAAAAAAAATTTTGATAGCTGAACAATCTAAAATTATTATTTTAATCAAGAATTAAGGAGTTTTTGCAAATAAGTCCATATTTTTTATATATTTGTAAAAAATTAGAAAAAAATTGAAAATTATTTTGATTCCACCTAGTAAGAACATACTCATCATGAGAGGTATCAAAGCCTAATAGAAGTAAACTTTCAAACTTTTTATAATTTTTTGACTAACTTGAAAACATAAATTGATTGAGGAATTAAAATGGTTTTTGAGAGAAATTTAAAGGACTAAAAATTTTTAACGGTACCATTATTAAAACAAAATCAACGTTGAGTGACTGAAAAAAAAAAATTAAAGTTTAACACTCAAATTGCAATAAGTATAAAGTTGGGTGACCACCATTGCATTTAACCCAAAGAAAGACATAAGCAAACTTTAAAAAAAAAAAAAAAAAACCTAACAATAAACTGTAGCAAAGGACATGCAAATCAATTAAGTTTTACAGACTGCTAGAGACAACTATAAGAGCTAATAAAATGATGGTCTGTAAATCTCTCCTGTAACTAGGAGATCAAACTACGGAGTAATGCTCTCCGACCAGCGATCCCTGCATGGATCGAATATCTCCTTGACTCTGTTCCTCTATCTGAGGAAAGCTCTCTTGTCTCTCCATCTAAAGATAACCAACAATACTAATGTATGCCATTTGAAGGCCCGCAATTTCATCACTGATTACACGCTTAATAAATCCATGACCCCTTCAATTACACATGTACTATTTTTTTTTCTTTTTTTCTATAAATTGATCATTTTTATATATCAACTTGGTGAAACTATGACTTACAAAAACTTTTTAACTATTTTGGATTTTTAAATAGTTTCATTTAATTTATATAAATATCATTTAAAAATCTCAAAAAATGCTAAAAGTGTGTTTGATATAAAGGAATGCCACAAAATTTTATGAAATTCATTCGTAAATCCAAATGATATACGTTTGGTTTAAATGAATTTTGCATGGAATTCATTTGTAATTCCAAATTTTTAAATTTGTGGAATTGATTATAACTAAACCAAAATTCTATCAAAATGGTTGGAATTTCCAAATGAATTCCACAAATTTTAAGTCTATACTTTTAAATGACTAAAACACTCCATCTTACTTTTATTTTCGAAAGCATATTTATATTTAAAATAATATATTTGACAAAAATATAAATTCAAGATTTATACCAAACACAGTATAACAAGATATAAATATAAATAATGATGTA
Organism: Mallotus repandus; assembly: GCA_949671775.1. Classification (NCBI taxonomy): domain Eukaryota; kingdom Viridiplantae; phylum Streptophyta; class Magnoliopsida; order Malpighiales; family Euphorbiaceae; genus Mallotus; species Mallotus repandus. Next base: position 13,694 of record CATIWM010287947.1, read on the forward strand.
TTTCTCAACAAAAACTTTCTCCTTTATATAAAATAAATAATAGTACAATTAAGATCGATAATGAATAATGTGGCTTTCCAAATACTTGTCATAGGCATATTCAACCATAGTTATTCCATTTTTGAAGCTATTAAATATTAGCAAAATATATTAAGCCCTTGAATTTCAACTGATATATTTTGAAATTCCTTAGCTATCAACTGATACTTATTGAAATTCATGTATTACCAACCAAATTTTCTAAATGCTCAAAGACAAACATTTATTAGTAATAATTGTTGATTCTTAATTACTGAAAATAGAAAATAAAATGTCCTTAAAATATGTATTTTTATCCTAAGTAATTGCAATTGGATATTTAAGAAAATTAGAAAATAAAGAAATAATTATTTTACGTCTATTATCTAGGATTGGATAAATTTAGTATACAACATGGAAATAGAATAATATGAATATGATGTGTCATTAATTTGTAGCTAGCTATTAAATTAGTAGAGTGATGAAATACTAATTACCGCAACTTCAAGTTTATAATTAGAATAGAGCGGTGAGCCTTCGGCATGTACTTGATTTGGAACGTTAGAAGTTGGTAACAAGGATGATGGTTCATTTTTAAGTCCTCGGCTAGAAGGTGCGTGTCCAAAAGTTTGTGACGTGCTGCTTGATTCCATCTCTAAGCAAAGCTGGAACAAATAAAACAAAATAGTTTGATTTAATGAAATTCAGTTTTGCTTGAAAATAATGGATTTAGTTTCCTTCTTATTCATCATATTTAACATCTAATAATGCTATTATAATGAAACAACTTTCATGAAATGGATAAATCACATCACTAGGCAATCTTTGAAGTGACTAGCTAGTAGACCAAAAGACTATCGATTTAAATAAGAAAAAATCCAGTATCAAACCTCTGAATTTTAACACTTTATTTTATTGAGCCCCTTAATTTTTATTTTATTTTATTAAGCCCTTAATTTTTTATTTTCATATAAATTAATGACAAATTAGACTGAAATAACGAAATTGTGAAATAAATTATGTTTACTTTACCGCAATTATCATGTTGGTGGTAAGTTTTATCATTTAATGCGTCATTAAAATTATTAATTAAAGCAAATAATTTTTATGATGACTTAATTATACGAAATTAAAAGATTAAGGGCCTAATAAAATACAATGAAAATTGAAGGGCTCAATAGAATAAAGTATCAAAGTTTAGGAGCCTTATTATGGGTTTTTCCAAAATAATAGGTAGCTACAACTCATTAATAACCTTAATATTTAATCACACTCCATTATTAGCAAAGAATGTTATAAGATGAAACATATACAAATACCTGAATGAGAAGACTACCTGAAAGAGCTTTTGTTCAAGAAATGTCACTCGATCCATAAGCGATCCCTTAAGGTAAGCCTCTTTGACTGCCAAATTTAATGGCATGGATTGTCTCTTAGTGCCTCTTATCATAGAACAGTTGTTGCTCCACTTCGATAACTTCTGTTTTTCTTCAAAAGAATTCATCTTTGGTGCTCGCAAAAAATTATGAGAAAAATTAGATAATACAAAAATCATCAATATATATTGATAATTATTATAACTTAATATCCTCAATGCATTAAGCTGTGAAACAAAAGATAGATATATTTACATTGAAATTGAAATTATCCAATCTAGAAATAGGAGGTGTGGAGGAATGAGATTCTCTTTGATCCTCCATTAAATTTTTTGTGGCAGCATTGCTGTTGAAGCTAATTTTCTTAAGAGTGAGTGTTTTCCCTTATGTTGGGTCATAAGGGATTCCAAGTCTAGACAGTTAAAAATTAGAGTTCCCTCATTTTGTGTTGATCAATTGAATACATCTTCTTTAGTCATTCTTAATTAGTTATACTACGTGTCATATTGTTGAACAAGGAACAAATAGCATTACTAGCGTAGTGGGATGGTTTCCATTAACTAAAAGAGGGCCAACATTCAAGCACGAATAAACTATAAACAGTTTCAATTGTAGTACTAGTCAAAGGATCATGGATTGTTTAGATACCATATCACATATGATAAGCCTATATTTTGTTAGTTATAGTGTGGACTATAAAATCAAATGTCAAATTTATTATAATGTAGCATAATATATAGAGCGAAAATACAAGAACGAAAATCAAGGAAATATACGAAGTGATTCACCTAAAACCTAATTAAATGTCTACAGTTATCGATTTTAATTATTTTACCGAATAAATCTATTTTACTAATCAATTTAAATCGATAAAAGATATAAATATAAAATATTTTACTATTTTCCACTATTGGACCTACTATAGGAAGAATTATAAAATAAAAAATATAACATAAATCCTAATATAAAAGATTAAGAAAAATAAAAAAATGTATTTGTGTAGGTCATCAGGCTTGGCTTGTCAACTCTAGTGCAGTTTTCTTCCCATGTATATTTTCACATTATCCAACCATGAAATACAAACAAACACATAAAAAGTCAGTAATTAACTCAAAATAATAAATGAAAATTATAACAGAAAAGAAGAAATAAAAAAATAAATAATGGATGCGTATCATTTCCCTCAAAATGAAATTTTATTCACCGTTTGTGATCTGTTGCCTTAGGTTTCTTGGGTCCAGTTAATGATAGAGTTTTAGTAATACCAAAAGAAAAATGGCAGAGTTTTAGTAACAACAAAAGAAAAATGGCAGAGAAATAAATGTATGAAAAAATATTTTGTCTATCGTGTCTGCTAATTTTTTTCCTTTTCCCTTTCTTTCAACGAACTCACCCCGATTTATAGATGGAATTAGGTAAGTATAAAAAAATAAAAATTATCAAGTTTAAATATATATGATAAAAAAACAACTTGATCATATATGTTTTTTTTTAAAAAAAAAATTATATAGTTAAAATCTACCGATTCAATTAAAAAATAACAAAATAAATAGTAAATAAAAAATTAAACCTATTTCTAATTGGACATAGGCTATTTTTGAGAGGAAACAAGCCACAAGAGAAAAGATGCTAATTTAGCCCCTAAATTAGAAAAGTTTGCAAATATGTCCTAAAAAATTACAATTTAGTCCAAAAAACAATAACTCAGATCCAATTAATCCTAATTTCATAGTCAATTTTCATCATTGAGTTTTGAACATTCTTGTGTCATACTATCCCAAAATTGGATGCTTACACTTATCATTAAAATAATTTCATCAACCCATCACTTTAGGCTTTAAAGGAAAAGTTTTGTACCTTGAATGGGTTCATCTCATTCAACAAGCTATTGCTTCTTGATAGTTCAAGCAACCATCACCATCCAAAGTCAAGATAATAAAAAAGATTGAGTAAAAGAAATGATTTGAAATGAAATTTATATCATAAAATAAGAAATATAGAAATTTTGTGAGATGAAGAAATAATAATAATTATTATTATGACAAATGAAGACCACAAAACAATATCATAAAATAATAAAACTGCAATGTGGCACACATATATCATTATTATTGTCATAGTCATATAAAATAAGAATAGATCAAGATGATGAACAGTTTAAAATCATGATCAACATATTATTAAAAACAAAGATTAAGATAAAAATATATAAACTCATGAACAATAATAAAAATAAAGATTAGAGATGAGAATAAAATGAAGATTTAGAGGCAAAATATTATTACAAACACAAAATAACAAGAGCATAACAATACAAGATCACAAAATTATTATAATCATAATCACCAAAAGAACACAAAGATATATCAAGATATAGATATACATAAACTAAAATTTGAAATCATGACATGAATAATTATTTAAGCATGAATAAGAATTAAGGTAAGACTAGAAATTGAGATGAGATTGTAATGACAAAAGCATTAATATTAAAAAAAAAATATAAATGAATGATCAAGAGCAATATAAAGCATAGCATGAGATATGTATGTATGTATATATATATATATATATATATATATATATATATATATATATATATATATCATTTAGTTGCTGGCAATTATTAAGACCTCAAAGTGGAAAGATTCAGTGAATATTTTATAGAAAATATGGGGACCAAATTGGTAATTTACTAGTGGCTCTTCAGTTATATAGTTGGCAACTGCAACACTTGCTTTTTATTCCTTGAACTCCCTCATCTAACATTGTGGCACCTGTCATCTTCTTCGTCCCTATTCACTGGTCAAACGACCACCAAACCTCACAAAATTTTAACCATAGTTTCTTATCGACACCAGCAACACGCTAATAGTTTTTGTTTCACTGAAAAAGGCCTAGAAATGTGCAGGCTTAGCTCTGAAATTTTGGCCTAAACCATCCGTTGTTGAACTACCACTTCTGATGATGGAAAACCACAACGACCACCACCATCATACTCATCTCGGTTCCAAAAATTTATGGAAACTAATTCCATATCCGATCTCTGTCATTTTGGTCTTCATCGAAATTTATTTGGTAATTATCTTTTTTTTTGTTGGTGATCTATTAATTTGGTGTTTGGTTAGAGAGTTTAAAGGTATATTTGAGTTCAATATATAGTTATGAATGTGTTGCTATGATTGGTTTGGTTAAATGATTTTTTCAACAAGAAATCCAACGGTCCCACTAGAATTCTAGCAAAGAATAGTGACCAACCCAAAAAACTATGAATTTTATTTTAATAAATAGCATAAATTGTGATGATCAATTTTTGTCACTAGAGTTAGGTTTAATTCCTTACGGATTTTGAGATAAAAATTCCGAAATGGTGGCAACGAAAATTATTCTATTCTTGTTTAAATTAATTTAACTTGTCAGAAATATTCTTTAAACCTCAAAAATTAATTATTTATTATGTTCGCATAATTTATTTTTATAATCCCTTGATTTTTAGAATTTTTTAGAATTTTTTTAGAAATTATTTGGAATTTATTTAAAATTATTTATTAAATAAATATTTTTGTTGTTTAAAGAGTTTTAGAGTGGAAGCCATGAAGTTTAGGCAACTAAGGACACGTCAGCCAGTGCGCTCCACCTATGAGTTCATTTTATAAAATGTTTGTTAAAAATGTGCATAATTAGAATATAATATTGTAAAGTTGAATGTTTCATTCATTATGATAATGGTGGTATAATTATTATTGTGGATTTTACTAGCATGCACGATTTATATAAACCACATGATTTATTTATTTACCGTTGTTAAGAATTTTAGGAAGATGTTTTAGTTTTGTTTTATTTTATTTTGTTAATGATATAAACATGTTTTGGAGGATTGCTACAACGTGCTACCTGGTGGATGTCACAAGGACCATGTGCGCGTGGGCTAAGATATGTGTTAGTATTAGGCTCAGTTGAGCTTGCTCTCTCGAACAGTGTTATGAATTGAGCTCGATGCAACTTTTTCTCCCAGGCAGTATTATGACTTGAGCTTGGTGTAGTTTGTTCTTTTGGGCTGAAATTGAGATGGGCCTTGGTGGAGCTTCTTCTCTAGTGGCATTGATATTGGACTAAGTGACTTGACTATGGCTATAACTCAGTTGAGAATAATCTCTCGGGACGACAGTCATTTAGAGTTAAAAGAGCCAAAAGGCTAGTAGAATTGAGGTTTAGGGTTCTACCATAAACTCCCAGTAAAAATTTTATTTTATTTTTAATATTATTTTCACATAAACCATTTTTATAGTAAAGAGATTTAATAAATTTTGGAAAGTATATTTTTATAAAAATAATTTTTTAAAAGTAAAGAGATTTTAAATATTTATTTATTTATTTATTGACTTTAATGGTTTTAAATACGTATTTTAAAAATCAACATGCATTTCATAACATTAATTCACCCAATGAGTTCTGATTCTCCTCAATAATTTTTCAAGATTTTCAGAGCCAAAGCCTAGTCACTCTTTGCTACACTGGATTTATTCATCCCCGACTATATTATGTAGGTCTTGTTGATGTTTGTTATGAATTGTAACTAATTTCACAAAGAAGTGTAACTAGTTCTAATTAATTTAATTAAAACTCAGTTCTATAGGATTTTAATTAGAATTAGAATAAATTTAATTAGAATAAATTCAGTTCTAATTAAATTAACTAATTCTATATAGAACCGAGAAGTGTAACTAATTCTAATTAATTTAATTAACAATCCTAATTCTATATAAAATTTAATTGAAAATTGATTATGGAAAATAAAAAGAAAAGGATAGGGGTTTTAAATTCTAAATTAAACTAAATTAAATAAAATTGAAAGCAAATGCTATGAATTAAAACTTAGTTCTCGGTTCAATTTCACCCTACAAGTGACAAGTTTAATTAACAGTGATAACTCCTTCCCTTCCTAAGAAACTATCAATTCTAAGAAATAACAAGCTCTAATACCTGAATTTCCCCCTTAGTTCTTGTTCTAACGAACAAGCTGTCATTATAATCTAACCAATTTACAACCTAAAACAAGCTCTTTAGGTTTAATATAATGGCATCATTAAGAAAAAATGAATTAAATAGATTTAAGCAACTCTCGCACAAGTTTGGATGTTTAACTGAAGTTGAGTTATTCATAAAAATAATAACAAGTTTGTCCACAATCCTATTTTTCTATTTTATGGTTCAGAAAAGAGATCAATTACGTAATCTACTTCCTTAATCTAGCAAATGATATTAAGTTAATTAATTCAATAGGCCTTATTTAAATTAACAAACCAAACATCAGTTCACATTAAGAATAGAATAACATGACTAATTTTTTAAAAAGAAAAAGAAAAAATTAATGTTATTAAAAAAAAAAGCACCATCAACTTAAGTTACGGCTCAAAATCCCTTTGAACAGAACAAGAAAATACAATAATGCATCTTCTATTAAAAGCTACTATTTTTTCCGAAAATGTTCTCTCTCCTTTTAAAAGCATTGCTATGCTCTTTTTAAAACACAAAAATGTGACTAACAATAGCTCAAAGATATACATTAATGACTCTTATCTTTATCTAAATATGCTTCCTGCAGTAACAAAAACTTGAGACAAGAATTCAACACTGATCGACTTTGAATCTAGAGTTGGGATCTTTATAAGAATTATAGCCATGGGTCTTTGCTTTTCATAAAACCTAAATCACCTAAATTTGATCTATGTAGCCTAAGTTATGGTCCAATTACTAACATCTGCTGAACATAATAATGACTATGCATCTTCTAACTTCAGCCCAAGTTTTGACGATACAAACAAACTTTGATCTCGACGAGTAAGCCTAATTTGGAAACCTTAAGAAGTTTCATTCACTTGCCCATAAGGCCACTTTCATGTTATGAGGCTTGAGGTACACCGAAACTCGGAGGTCAAATATGCCAATTAACTGAAAATTGCACATCTTGCTTAATGACTCAATTTTGACTTTTAATTCAAAAAACACATTAAATAGCTCATAATATGATAAAAATTATCATCAAACTAAGTGTTAAAGAATAAATAAATAATAAATATTTTGCTCTCATCAATTTCCCCTACACTTAGCTTTTGCATGTCCTCGGGTATAACACATAAAACTCAAACCAGACCAAGAACATCATCGTGATACATATATAACTAAATCCTTAAATAAACAAACTTACTCAACTCATAATGCAGCAATTATAAAATAAATGGAAGCCAACACACTTAACTCTCTTCACCTTTATCTATAATTACTTTTGATCAATTAATATAAACAATGTATCTAAATATAACCAATTCATGCACAATTCATTCCTTAATTATCTCTCTTTGCTACTACAAACTGGGTAGCAAACTATGGATTTTTTTCTTTTTTTTACTAAAAAGAAATTTGCAAACCATTCTTTAAGTCGTTGGTCATCTTTTTATGTGAATCTAAACATGGAGTTCATGCTCAGCCCTAATTACACAACTAACAACAAACTTGAAGTGCTTTAGCATACTCTTATTCCAAATCACTTCCTATAGTAGAAACAAACATGGGGGCATTACATGCCCCAAGCCATTTGGTGATTAAGAATGTTGGAGTAAATTTTCATAAATCTCTCTTTATTTTATCCCTATTTACTTAAACCCGAATATAGGGCTAGCTGAAGAAAGATAGTTTAAGAATTTGTTATACACTTCTTGATGGGCAAAATCCGTAAGTGCATAAAATCATACAAGTAGTAATAAAAAGATATCGTTTCCATAGGGATAGTGTTAATTACGAATCTACTTTTAATATTTCGTTTGTTTAGACTATCGATAATTCAATGAGCAAAACAAAGTAAATTAAATCTAAAACAATATAAAATTTGAAAATTAAATACTTTAGGGTGTAAATCCCCCGACTCAATATAATTCAAAAGAAAGTGAACTCATATTTATTATGAATAACATTTCATTTCCGAAGCATCTATAATGTTATGATGCCTCTCTTAAGTACTCTCATAATTAACAAATTATGCTAATTACTCAATTATCAAGCTCTCACTAGCACAAATAACTAGTCATAACCAATTTATTCAAGCAATCTTCTGTGGAATATTAATATTGAGATGTCTCTCAACTAATTCAATTAGAATTAATAGATTGTTATTGCTTTTCTGACTAGAATCAATCCCTCAATATAATCCTAGTTTTTAGTTCAATTCAAAGGGTAATTAAGCCAATGAAAGGCATTAAGTCCAATAACTCTCATAAAATGCATATTCTTTTATTTAGAATTTATTCGATTAAGTTCATGCTAATCTAGGTTCATTAAAACCCCAACTAACCTACTTAATTACTCATGATAATTAGAAAAGAACAACAAGAGCTGGAGAAAGATAACCTATTCATAATTAAATAAAAAAATAACGAGGAAGAGAAAAGAAGAAAAACTCTTTTTATTCAGCTTCCGTAAGAGTGTTCTTGATCATCAATTTTTTTTTCATTCCAAGGTCTTGAGTTAAGAAAATTGAAATTAAAATTTAGAAAATAAAATATGAAAGAAACAAAATTGAGTGTTGTTTCTAAGGTAGTAGCCCTCTCTTTAATTTCATAGATATTAAAAATAAAACTTCTCTATTTATAGTGTTCTTCATAAACCCTAAAGAAAACTTTCTAAAATAGCAGCCACCATAGACATGGTTATGTCATTTGATTTTCATCCAGAGTGTAGCTCTTAGACATGGCTGTGTCACTCCTCTGACAAAACTGTGTCAAAACAGTCTTTGACAAGTCTTTAGAATTGGCAATCCGACATGGTTGTGTCTGTAATATGACACGGATATGTCACTCTTCAACTCATCAATCTTTAATTTCTTACCCTTTTTTATGGCCAAATTAGCTCCCACCTTTGACCTATCATTGCTTTCATTCAAACATAAGTTCCAACTTGAAGGAACCTATAAAAATTCAACATAAAAGCAATGTAAAAAGTATAAAAAGTAACTGGAAATGCATAAAATGACAAATAACTATTATTCTAACTTCTAATGCATTTTATACCTAAAATATGCTTTTCAAACAATAAAAACCTATGATTCTAATAATGAAATGCAACTATATAGTGCTTAGAATATATCATTTTTAGCAATTTTAAGCACTTATCAACTCCCCCACACTTGAGCTTTTGCTTGTCCTCAAGCAATTTCCCATTCATATGATGAATAAAATGCATTAGCTAGCTTCACTTGAATAACCACTCTAATCTCCCATGAATACAAAACATAATAATTCATAAGCTAAAACAATAAACCGAAATCAAGAATGTAAAAATTATCGTGTGAAGAGCAAACTTTCTCATTGAATTCATGAAAATAAACTGTTGATATTGAAGAAAAACAAAAGCAAGGAAAGATCATTCTAGTTTCTAGCTAGTCACATTCTCAACATGCAAGGTTCCTTTCTGTGTTTTTATTCAATTGCTTATAAAGGTTTCCCAATTACAATGATCCCCCCACCTTTCTCGTATTACTCATTGTTGATACCTTTAAAGGGTCCTTTGGATACTCATAGTCATATTAGAGCATTGGAGTAGATGGAGCTTATGCAAACATAATACTTTTCAAAGCAAGCTCTAAGCAATTTATTGAGTGAGTGCATTTTACGCTCCATCTCACTTGTTTATTTATTTATTTATTTTTGGTTCCAAAGCATGCAAGAATCTACCAACATTAACTAGACTTAATGTCTACTTACAATCATCTTTCTACAACATCAAGAATCTAAGCTCAATAACTCAATAAGAAAGTAAGCATTAAGTTCATTAAAGTTCAAAAATCCTTAACCACATTTTATTCCTCTAGCTTAATGAATTCAAAACAAAGCCTTAATAGGAGATTATGCCACTTTCTCAAGGAAGCAATCACATAATGAACCTCACTCATCACATGAATGAGTTGCAAATTCTCAAGTGTCATGCAAATGAATCCTAAAAGAAAATATAATCTATATTCTAAAGAGAAAAATTTAAAAGTAAAAATAAAAGCGAAATATTAATAATTCATGAAATACATGGTTCATTTTTTATGCAACTAAATAAATGCAAAAGCTCTAAACATAAATGAAAATAAACATAAACTAAAATGACAAAAGGAAAGTAAGTCCCCTTTAATAAGATGAGTTTGATGGAGCCGAAAGTGGAAAAAAACACCTACAACCTTGATAGCTTTCCTTATCTTCTTTAATTATTGTATTTGATATTTAACAATTCTTTAAAATTCAAAGTGTGCCTCATATAAAGTCGCATTGATACTTAGCTCTATCCTCTCCAAATGATCTCGAAATTTTTGCCAATTAAAGGTCTCTTTCTTCGGTTTCTTCCTCTTAATCCATTCCTCATTGCTAATTGCTTCTTCACTCTCTTCATCCTTTGAAGATGAAGAATTATTTTGCCTTAATGCATATTGGCACATTAGATTGCAACTCCTAAAGTTTGGTTCTTGCAATGTCATCCAATCTGTTATGACTTCAACTTTGATATGGGCCTTGGCATTTAAGGTTATAGTTTTGTATCTTCCAAAACCACATGTGTCTAAATCTCTACTTGTAAAGTACATTACCAATCCCGTGACTTTGTGCCCCATTGAAATAGTTGCCTTCCTTGATTGCGCTACATGACTTAAAGTTTGGAAAACAGAGTGCATACTCAAAATTTGAGTGTTAGAATATAAGCAGCAAAACATGAATAATTCATTCATAGTTACCTTAGAACTATCTTGCCTTCAAAAAATGTTATATTTCATAAATTTATGCATCATTAATAATGAATGGTCTTGAATAAATCCACTAGGCATACCTTCTGCTTCACTAAAGGTCTTATTATTTGAAATTACTTTCCAAAATCCTTTAGCATTAAAATCATTAGGAGAATGAATGTGTCCGCCCTCAAGAAATCCACATATTTCAGACATGATAGCATGATCAAATTTATATTCCTTACCAAAGAATCTACATGCATAAATTTGTTCCTTTTTGTCAATTATTTTAAATGTAGTGTATAATTCAATTGTAAGTTTATAGAAGGTACTATATTTTAAAGTAACAAAATTTTGTCCATCCTATTTGATCATACCAAAGTTGAATATCTTCTTCAAGTCTAACATCATAATAAAAAAATCTAGGAAGTCTAAATTCATGCTTTTGAAGAGAAATAAAATTTTCACCTTCTTCTTTCGAATGGATGGGAAAGAAAGCATCGAATTTTGTTGTCAATTCATTTATTCTTGCACTTCTTTTAATGCTCTTCTCATAATTCATTGATAACTTGATCCTCTTCTCAAGAGATATGTTAGAAATTTAGAAAATATTTTTAGAGCAAAAAATGAAGTAAAGCACTTGAAAATAAGAATATGAATGTTTTCTCTTTGTAGGACTTTAGAGATATATATACAATTTAGCCTAGGGGAATTCCTAAAATCTCAAGGAAAATAAATAAATAAAAACCCTAATTTGAAAAAGAAAAATTAAATTGTTAAATAAAATTCCTGTTTACTTAATATTTGATAAGTGCAAAAAATATTGAATTTTGAGCACTAAATTTGTATGTTTTTTATATGTTAAAGTGTTTATTTTATTCTTGAATGTTGGTATTTTACTTAAATTCTATGAAATGTAGGTTTTTATAATTTTTTTTGGTCTTTGGATTATTTTTAGTTTAATTTTGGTGTTTTGGTGTTCATTGGTTAGGTGTGCCTAAGTTTGCATTATGCAAGTGGAAATTATACTGGAAGTTGAAGAGGAAATCTCAAAATCTCCATGAATTGGAGGCATGACAGCCATGCATATAGGAGTGCACAACCAATCTTGAGCTTGAAAATTTCACTTTGTAGAACAGATAGTGATGCACAACTGTGCATCAAAATCTGCACAGCCCCAATCCTAGTTTGATGGTTCTTGAGATAGCAAAAATGTACAGCCATGTGCAAGACCAATCCTGGTTCGATGATTTCTGGAGAAGTAGTGATGCACAACCATGCACTTCAGTAGAAATCAATTTTGGAAACTATTTTTAGGGCTTATTTGAGAATTTATATAAATAGCCTTTGTTTTCCCTCTTTGAAAGAGGTTGGCTAGTCTGAATTTTAGTTAGTCAATTTTATCTTTTGCTATAGAACAAATTTAATTTTCATTTTTCGCTTTGGATTATTACTCAAGTGTTATCAAAGCTAGAGGATTGAGGAACATTTTGCAATCACTTTTAAGAGAATAAAAAGGTGTTTTGTCTTCTTTATTCTTAGTACTTAAATTAATATTATATGATGGTTGTGTTTGCATTATTAAATTCTTCTTCTTCTCTTTTCTTTTTAATTGCTATGTGTAGCTAAATTTATAGTTGGGGTTTTTAGACCCGACTCAATAATGAATTTAATAGGTTAGATTCCTTATCGCTAAACATACTAACCATGATTATTATTGAACCTAGTGCTTTCCTAGGCTTGATCACCCTAGGAATTGATTTAGAAAAACGAGGTGAGATCGAGAGAAGATCCTTATTGGGAACAAAATAATAATATGTTAATTAATCAAAATAGGTTGAGAAACGGTTTGGTTAGTTAATATCCCTTCTATGGCTTACTTAATTATAAAAAATAATTAATTGTCATAGGAGCGAGAGCTATTCACTTGGATAGTTATTATGGTTGGTAGAATTATATAAGTGCTCGAGAGAGACTTTCACATGTCTAAAGATGCCTAGGGAATGGAATAAATTCATAAGTTATAGGGAAATTAACATGATCTTTAGCTAAAACTAAGCCAGGGATAAGAACCCTAAACTTTATTATATTGATAAATTTTCTGTTAGTTAAAGTTTATTTTATAGCTCTGTTTAAATTTATAGTTAAATTAATTTCATTTTTATTTTTAGTGACATCTTTCTTCGGTTTTCCAAACAAATAAATACAAAAAGTCATCCAATACTTAACTACTTAGACGACTCTATGCGCTTGTAGATCACACAACCAGGTTTTTGGCACTGTTGCTGGGGAGTGATAAGTTGCCATTGTGATAAAAATTGTTTTGTTTGATTTAAAAAATTTTATTTCTCTATTTGTTTGCATTAATTTTTGTTGTTTTTAATTTCCATTGTCTCTTATAAGCAACTTTGCTAGTGCATGCGCTGAACGCATAATAGTGCTAGACAAGGCAAATTATTGACATCTCTAGACACTTAAATTGATAAAACTTTTCACAGGAGATTAAGAAGACAGAGAAACATGATGAATGAAGCTGAAAATGTAGTTGGAAATGGAGTTATAGATGGTGAGAATAATTAACAAGATCCACCACTTGCAGGTCCACCTGAAAATCAGAATAAACCTAATGCACAAAGAACTGTGAGGGACATTGTTAGTCCTCACATGCAAGGGGATCAAAATCCAATTGTGAGACTAGTAGTTGCAACCAATAATTTTGAGATCAAACCACCAATGATTCAGATGATTCAGAATTCTCAGTTTAATGGCTTACCTCATGAAGATCCTATCGGTCATATGACTAGATTTTTGGAATACTGCTCTACCTTCAGAATGAATAGGGTGCAGCCAGATGCTATCAGATTGATATTGCTTCCTTTCTTACTTGCTGATAAAGTTAAAAGATGGTTCACCAGTTCGCCGCCTAATTCCATTAACACTTGGAAGGAAATGTACATAGCCTTTTTCAACAAATGCTTTCCTTTTGCCAAAGTGCTGAAGATCATAAATGAGATCAATTCTTTCTATCAGAGGGAAAGTGAAAGCTTCTATGAATGTTAGGATAGATTCAAGGATTTGTAGAGATAGTGTCCTACAAATTTGATTCCTACTTGGGATTTAGCTCAATCTTTTTACAAAGGTGTGAATATAGCGGTCAAGGTTAATATTGATGCTGCAATAGGAGGGACTATTATATCTAAGACACTAGAGGATGCTCTAGAAATTTTTGAAGAAATGGCTATTATTCAGAGCTTATGGGCTAATGAAAGAACTATTCTAAGAAAAAGGGGAGCTATGGATGTGGATGGAATGATTATGATGACTGCTAAACTAGATGCTTTGACAAAGAGAATAGATAAGATGGGTCTTAATGCAATTTCACCTACACTTGGGTCATCTAGTGAGTTTTTTCATGGTGGTCATCCTGCTATAGAATGTTAGCAAATGCAAGATTTATCTATGGAGAGTATGAATTGTGTGGGTAATTTTAACAAATGACAACAACAAAATCCTGTAATGGGAAACATCTATAATCCTCGTTGGAGGAACCACCCAAATTTTTCATGGACAATCAAGGTAATAACCAGTGGAGATATCAAGGACCACCGGCTTTTATAGGAAATAAAGGTTAATAACATCAAGTAAATATCAATTCCAATAAGAGAAAGCTTCTTCTTTTGTTGCAATAGCTTCTTTAGATGGTAAAATGGATAAGTTCATGGATATGATCTTAACCAAGGTGAATCGATAAGATGAAGCTACCAAAAGATTAGAAGGGAAGTTTGAGCAATTGCATCAAGATACTCTACTGATGTTCATGAACCATTATTCTTCCATTCATGATTGGAAGTGTAAGTGCGATAGTTAGCTAGTTTTTTATTTTCAAGGAATCAGGGAGCACTACTTAACAATACTGAAAAGAACCCTAAGAAACAAGTGAAAACTATTACTTTAAGGAGTGGTGCAGAATTGCAACCACCAAAAAGAGTGCACCCATACTGACTACTGAAGAAAGGAAGGAAGCATAAAAAGAGCAAGAGCATGTTAAAAAGCAAGTGGAGGACAGGGAAGCAAAGCAAGATAGCAACAAAAGTAAGGAGTCTCCTCCACCACTTAAACCATATGAACCACCAGTTCTATTTCCTCGGAGGCTTGAAAAGCAAGAACTTGATCAGTAATTTGCAAAGTTCTTACAAATTTTCAGAAAATTGCATATTAATATACCATTGGTGGAAGCTATAGCTCAAATGCCCAAGTTTGCTAAATTTCTTAAGGAACTTATCTCTAGTAAGAAAAAGTTGCAAGAATTTGAAACTATCACTCTTAACAAAGAGTGAAGTGCTATCATCTAGAGCAAGCTTCATTTGAAGAGAAGACATCCAGGGAGTCTTACAATACCTTATTCTACTGGTAATTTGAATTTTCAAAAATCTCTTTGTGATTTAGGTGCTTCTATTAATTTAATGCCTTTATCTGTGTACAGGAGACTTAGTTTAGGTGAGGCAAGAACTACAAACATATGCATGCAGCTTGCAAACAAGACGATTAAGAAACCAAGGAATTATAGAAGTTGTGCTGGTAAAAGTTGAGAAATTAATTTTTCCAATCGATTTTGTGGTGCTTTACTTTGAGGAAGATGAAGATGTCCTACTGATTTTAGGGATGCCTTTCATGTACACTGCCAAAGCAATCATTGATGTCTTTGAAGGTACTCTCACATTAAGAGTAAAGGAAGAAAGTTGTAAATTTTATGTTTATCAAGGTATGAAACACCCACCTGAATTTGATAATTGTATACGAATTGATGTGGTTGATGATATTGTGAATGAAGTCCAATAAAGGAGGTTAGAAAAATCTTGTGAATTGGAAGAATTAGAGAAGTGCTTGCAGGTACAAAATTTTGAGAAAAAGTCTTCTAAGTACTCTCCAATGCATAGAGCAGAACGACTTCCAAACACAACACCTATCCCTCATTCTATTGAATAGCCACCTTAGTTAGAACTGAAACCTTTACCACCTCATGTGAGATACACTTATTTGGGTAAGAACCAAACTTTACATGTCATTATTTCATCCAAACTTAGTGAGGAACCAGAGAGTGTTCTAGTTCAGCTGTTTGAGAAAAGAGTGCAAGCTTTGGGGTGGTAAATTTTGGATATTAATGGTATAAGTCCTTTATATTGTATGCATAAAATACTTATGGAGGAAGGGCATAAGACTACCATTGAGAGGTAGAGAAGATTAAACCTAAACATGCAGGAGGTAGTTAAGAAAGAAGTGCTTAAGTTGTTAGATGCAATTATCATATACCCCATCTCATATAGTTCTTGGGTTAGCCTTATTCAATGTGTACCAAAGAAAGGGGGCATGATAATAGTAGAAAATGAGGGGGGAGATTTGATTCTTACCAGAGTTGTTAGTGGTTGGAGAGTTTGCATAGATTACAGGAAATTGAATGCAGCCACTAGGAAAGATCATTTTCCACTTCAATTTATTGATCACATGCTACAGAGAATTTCAAGCCATGCATATTATTATTTCTTAGATGGTTATTCAGTGTACAACCAAATAGCTATAGCTCCAGATGACCAAGAAAAGACCACTTTTACTTGTCCATATTGTATGTTTGCTAATAGGAGAATGCCTTTTGGTTTGTGCAATGCACCAACCATATTTCAAAGGTGCATGATGGCCATATTTATAGACTTGGTTGAGGAAATCATGGAAGTATTTATGGATGATTTTTCAGTATATAGAAATTCTTTTGAGAAATGTTTAACAAATATTGATAGAGTGCTTGCTAGGTGTGAAGAGACTAATTTAGTCCTGAATTGAGAGAAATGTCACTTCATGGTTGAAGAAGGTATTGTGTTTGGACACAATATCTCAAGCAAAGGCATAGAGGCAGACAAAGCCAAAGTAGACATTATTGAGAAGCTACAGTATCCAACCAATGTTAAGGGAGTAAGAAGTTTCTTGGGACATGCAGGATTCTACAGGCATTTTATTAAGGATTTTTCAAAAAATTTTAAACCTCTTTGTCAATTGCTTGAGAAAGATGCACCTTTCGATTTCATTGATGCTTGTAAAATTATTTATGAAAAGTTAAAAAAGGCACTTGTATCACCACTAGTTTTTGTTGCACCAGATTGGAGTTTACCATTTGAGCTCATATGTGATGATAGTGACCATGCCTTTGGAGCAGTGCTGGGACAAAGAAAAGACAAAAAGCTTCATGTGATCTATTATGCAAGCAGAACATTAGCTGAAGCTCAGATAAGTTATGCAACTACTGAAAAGGAGATGCTAGCAGTGATTTTTACTTTTGATAAATTTAGATCATATTTACTTAGTTGAAAAGTGTTGGTTTTTATAGATTATGCTGCTTTAAAATATTTACTGACAAAGAAAGACTCAAAGCCTAGGTTGATAAGATGGGTACTTTTATTACAAGAATTTGATATTGTAATAAAAGACAAGAAAAGCACAGAAAATGTGGTAGTGGACCATTTGTCAAGATTGGAATCTAAGGAGAGCAAAAGAGCAACAAATGAGGAGATTAAAGATACATTCCCAGTTGAGTTACTCTCTACTCTTCAAATTTTTGATACACCATAGCTTGCTGATATAGCTAATTTTATTTCTAATGGTAAATTACCCCTAGAAATTTTTAGTCAACAACAAAAAAAACTAATTCATGATTCTAGGTGGTATCTATGGGATGATCCTTTTCTTTAGAAGATGTGCATGGATGGCATTATTAGAAGATGTGTAACTAATGAAGAAATCCATTCAAATCTTTATCATTGCCATAGTTTAAGTTGTGGGGGACATTATGGACCTCAGAGAACTGCATCTAAAGTACTGGAAAATGGTTTCTAATGGCCATCCATTTTCAAAGATGAGAAGGAATTTATGCAATATTATGATTCTTTTCAATGAAATGGAAACACATCAAAGAGGGATGAAATGCTTCAAACAAAAATTTTAGAGGTTGAAATATTTGATGTTTAGGGCATTGACTTCATAGGACCTTTTCCATCATCAAGAGGTAACCGTTACATCCTTGTGTGTGATAATTATGTGTCTAAATGGGTGGAAGCTCAAGCTTGTATCAATAATGATGCAAAAACTATATGTAAGTTTCTAAAGAAACTGTTTGCTAGATTCGGGATGCCCAGGGTTGTAATTAGTGATAGAGGTACTCACTTTTGTAATAAAAACATGGAAATGTTATTAACTAGGTATGGGGTTAGACATAGGGTAGCTACACCTTATCATCCTCAGAATAGTGGACAGGTAGAAGTAAGTAACAGAGAGTTGAAAAGGATTTTAGAAAGAACTATGGGTAAATCTAGAAGAGAGTGGGCTAAAATGCTTGATGATGCTTTATAGGCTTATAGGATAGCTTATAAGACACCAATAGGTATGTCACCTTTTAGGTTGCTGTATGGAAAAGCTTTTCATCTTCTAGTGAAAATAGAATACAAAGCATATTGGGCAGTGAAGGCTCTGAATTATGACCTCAAGGAAGCCTCAGAGAAAAGGATGCTACAATTGAATGAGTTAAATGAAATTAGGCAAGATGCTTATAAGAACTCTAAACTGTATAAGGAGAAGGTAAAAAAGTGGCATGATGCAAATTTGAGATAGAAAGAATTTCATCAAGGGGACCAAGTGTTACTTTTCAATTCAAAACTGAGACTTTTCCTAGGAAAGTTAAAATCAAGATGGTGGGGACCCTTCACTGTGACTAAGGTATACCCATATGGAGCAGTTGAGGTGATGACTAGTAAAGGGGAAAGCTTGAAAGTTAAAGTTAATGGTCAAAGACTGAAAAAGTACTATGGAGGCAATGATGAATTTTAATATGTTGTCTACTTGAACAAGTTTGTGTAGTGACATAAGAGAAGGTCGAGCTTATGACCTTTTAAATAAGCGCTTCTTGGGAGCTCAACCAAGTGTAGAGTATAATTTTAATTTTTCTTTCTTAATTTATTTATTTTTAATTTATTATTTTCTTTTATTTTCTTTCATTAACCTCCTCTATGCTGAGAAATTCCAGAAAGACACTTGCATTGGAATAGAAAGGGACTTGGAGATGACAAGGTTATTACAGTCATCTGTGGATATTCAGGGAAGTAAACTTTAAAGTTTTCTTTCATTGTTGTTTGGAAAAGTGTGATTACACGTTTTATATATCTTGTCATTGAGAAGTGCTAAGAATTTGGCTGATATTGAGCATTTATTAAATACAATTGTAAAAGAGAATGGTTGCCAAAGTTGTGATATGTTTTGTGATTTGTGTTTAAAAGAATTTTGGAGCAGAATACATGTGCACAGTTATGCATATGAAAGTGCACAACCATTCATTTACCTCTCCAAATTACATGCTTGCAGGCTTAGCAGTGCACCTAAAAGTGCACAGCCATGCATCAACTACAATGAAAATCATGCTCGCAGGCTGGGGTATGCATCTGAAAGTGCATAGCCGTGCATCAACTACAATGAAAATCATGCTTGCAGGCTGGGGTATGCATCTGAAAGTGCATAGCCGTGCACTCTCATACCCCAAAATGCTATAATCAGGCTTGGGCATGCACTCAAGAGTGCATAACTATGCATTACCTTATTCATCTTTGCACTTAACTTAAGTGCACAGTAATACATCATGATGTTGTAGAACATAAAATGGCACCTTTTTGTGTTGTTCAGAGCAACTCTGCACTTTCTTCTTTCCAAAACCATTTTAAATAGCCTTCTCATCATCTTCACTCATCATTCTTTTCCTAAACACAAATATTTCTTTCCTTTCTTGCTTCTCTTACATTCAAACCCTAGATTTTTTGAAATCATCATTCCAATTTCTCCATTCTCTATTCACTTTCACTTTCAATCATGCCAAGGCAAAAGTCCCATGCGTCCAAGTAAGTTGCTCTTCCTCCTAAACTTTCAAGATTAGGCAGAAGCTTAAACAATCCAAGAGGGGAGGAGGACGAGCAAAAGGTAATGAAATTCCCTCAAACTATTGTTTTTGGTAGTGAACTCCAACATAAGAAATTTGAGGATATTGTACATAGGAAGATTAACCCAATAGATATCTGGATAAAAATGCTTTAACGATTGTGGGATTATATGATGAGGTGTCTTTGCTTTTGTAAAATGTTGGGTGGGAATAATACATGATGTGAGCATATCCTACGTACCTTAGGCCAACATGTGAGTTCTAATCATAATTTCATTTGGATGAGAGGGCTAGGTTCATAAATTTTAGGTCTAAGAATAGAGATTTTCAAATGGAGTTGCCTAAAATGAATGATGTTTTTGAATTTCCCAAAGGGCATGAAGTAATATTAAATTTGATAGGAATGAATTTTGGAGAGAGTTGGTAGGTGATAGGCATGTAATCTGTGAGGCTAGGACTTATAGAGAGTCAAAAATATGTCCATATGCAATGAGATATGTACATCGCGTCATGACAAACATGATTTTGTGTAAGAAAGAGGGGGACTTGGTTATTCCAAACACTGAATTAAAAGTCCTATATTGTATAGTGCATGAGAGAAAAATAGATTTATGCCATGCTATTGCCTTGAAACTAAAAGATATTGCTTACAGTTTCGATAAGGCGATAAAAATTGGGGGTTTGGTTACGACATTTGCGCGTTATGTTGAGTTTGATATAGATGATATGCCATTTGAGAAAATTAAAGGGAGAAACAAAGTGAACTTATCCATGATGCAAGCAATAGGGATAGTACAACACATGTACGCTTAGTATAGGCTCACATTACTTGCACCACTCCCCGGTGGACGACAACCACCTCTAAATGAAGAAGAAGAGGAAGAAGAGGTTGATGATATGGTTGAACGAATGGAAAATTTATAACTATAGATGGCCATCTTGGATGCCAATGTGGAGGAGCTTACTCGGACTGTTCATTCGATGCATCAAGACATTCAGGCATTTTTCATGAATCAAGGATTCATGCCTCCTTCCCTTTAACCACCACAAGAGGAGCAGCAAGATGATGCCCCACCACAGGAGTAATTTATGTTTGTTTTGCATTTTACTATTTTGTTTCTTTCAAGTATTGAGATGTTAGCACAGTTTGAATTTTTTTAAGTTTGGTTTATTGGTGAACACATTTTTAATAGTTGTGAAGGGTTGTATGAAAATTCATTTAATTTTAATGTAATAGTTTGTGTTTTGTATGCAATGTGATGTTTGCAAGTCTGAAGTGTTGTTTACATTATTAAAGAATCAAGATATTGCAGGTAAATGATCAAAATTGTACTTTAGTGCATTTCGCAAAATGTAATTCTACAGATATGCACAGTCGTGCACCTACATTTACCCAGAATCTACAATCAGGAATGGGCATGCACTTTTAAGTGCACAACCGTGCACTATCCTAGCAACAAAAAAAAAGAAACCTAAGTGCACAACCATGCACTCTGGAGTGCACATCTGTGCACCCTTGTAGATTTACATATAAGAAACCTTACTTTGTTAGTAAGCAAACATTGAGGACAATGTTTAAATTAAGTGTGGGGGAGGATTTATCAAATTTTTGGGTAGTTTTTACAATTTCAATTTAATTTTTTTTATTTTTGCAATTTTCTTTTATTTCCTTTATCTTTTAGGATTTGAATTCAATTACCTTTTTAATTTTTATGTTTCCTTTTTATTTTTTCCTTTTTTGTAGGGTTTTTATTTCTGGAATTTAGTAAGTCAATATTCATGAATTTTTTTTTTAGGTTTTTATTTCTGGAATTTAGTAAGTCAATATTCATGAAATTTTTTTTTTATTTCTTTCCTTTTTATGAACCATTGAATTTCTCTTTTCTTCCTGAAGTGAGGATACAATTTCTAAGTTTTTATTTTTATTTTCCTTTAATGTTTAGGGAGAACTCTTCATATAAAGAATTCTCTGTTGCTCTAATAACATTCAACTCTAATTTTGAAGATGTCTCAAGAAAAGCACAAACAATCAAGTCAAGGAAAAGGTAGTCAAGGGAAAGGTAAGGAAATTATGAAAAAGGGTAATGAGGTGAGTGATCTCACTAAAGAATATGGTGCCCCTTTCTCTATTCACTCACATGAGGAGGGTAAGAAATTTCATTCTCTTCTTAAGCGAAGATTCACCTTGCCTAAATTCTTTGATGATTGTGTGCTATATGACATAGGAGTTAATGAAGATATGGAAATTTTGAGTGACCAATTAGGGTGGTCTAAGTTCTTTAAAATGAAACATGACACTTTGTATGAGCTTACACTTGAGTTCTACACTACTTTTGAAATTTTGAATGATGACACATACTTGTTTTCGTGTAAATTTTTTGGAAGAAAGTTTCATGTTGATTGTGAACTTATGGCCTATATTTTTGGATTTCCTATTGGGGGACTCAAACAACCCCCAAGTGATTATGACATGCTTGCATTTTGGAAAAGGCTCACTCAAGATAGCATTTCAATAAGAAATAAATGATGGTTAGTGGTCTAATTATGGATCCTGCTTATTTGCTAATACATAAATTCATGCATGGCACATAACATTTTTTGGAAACAAGATAGTGCTAGGGTTTCAAAAGATGAACTTTTCATGTTATGGTGTATGAACACTAACACAAACATTTCTAGTGCTAACTTTATTGTCCAGACTATTTAGCGAGTTGTGCAGGCAAAGAAGGCATCTCTTTCTATATGGCACATCATAACAATTGTGGGACAATACTCCTCATCATTCAATGCTACATTCTCTATTAAAGAGATGGGATTTTTCAAATCCTAAATTTTGGGTGAGAGAGCCCTTATCAAGGCTGACATTATAATTGAATGGAGGAATATCAAGGATGTAGAGAGTAGAAAATGTTATTTGATGCACTAATATACATTTAAATAAGTCTTCTTCAAATGATGATGAGGAGAGTGAGGGGAGTAGCAATGAGGCTTGTTTAAAGAGGCTATGGAGAATGAAGCGACTATGGAGCAAATGCTACTACTTTGTATGGACTTGATAGAGTTAAAGCTTTGTGCTAGGATGTATGAGTTTCAAATCATGATAGAGAAGTTACAACAATCATAAGAGAGCCATTTCAAAAGGCTTAAAAAGCTCATAGAGTCCATCAATCCCAAAAAGTCCACGCCTCCACCATTGTAATTAAAAAGGGGAGATCTTTCCTAAACTTTTACTTTTATGTTTATTTTTAAGAATTTGTTTTGTGTGTGTTGTTTTAAGTGTTTTTTGTTATAAAGGGGAAGGGATCATGCATTTCATTTTGTTATTGTCTTTCTTGCATATAGTCATTAGGATGCATAACACTTGAGAGTTTGTAACCTATTCTTAAATAGAATTTAATTAATTAAATCTAGCTTTCTTGAAAAGATGTGATAATCTTCATTTAATGTGAGTTTGGACTTTTAAGATTGGGGTAATGACTTGTAGTTAGGGACTTTTTAATCTTTAATGAATTTAATGTTTACTTTTAAATTTAGTGATTGAACTTAGAGTCTTGATTTTTGAGAAAGGTATTTGTAAGTAAAGATTTAAAATTCAACTCTTGAAGTTAGTTAATGCTTGTGTATTTTGGTGATTAAAGAAAATAATAAAATAAAAAGCGAGATGGAGCATAAAATGCACTCATATTAAAGGAGCTAAAAATAACAAAAAAATAAAATCTTTATATGCGCCTTCTACTCCCATGCTTTCAAATGAGAGTATGAGTATCCAAAGGACCCTTTATGAGGTATCCACACTTAGTAGTGTGGGAAAGGCGGAGGATACTGCAATTGGGAAAACCTTTATAAACTATAATTGATTAAGTGCTTGAAAAGTGCCTTATGCATGAGAATTGTTGGCCAATCAAGTGTTGGTTAATTTCTATTTATTTTTGTCTTTCTTTGATCTTAATTCTCCATTTTCATGAATTCAATTAGAAAGTTTGCTCTTCACACGGTAATTTCATATGTCTTTTGACCTCGAGTGATTATTTTATTTTTTAAGTTGTTAAGCTTTATATTAAGTGAAGATTATCATAGCTAGTCAAGTTAAAGCTAAACAATGAGTTGTATTCTTTTTAAGAACGGGGTGTTCTCATGTTTTGCTTGAGGACAAGCAAAAGCTCAAGTGTTGGGCAGTTGATAAGTGTGAAAAATAGTGAATTTTAAGCACTAAATTGTTAAGTTTTTATTCTTGAATGTTGGTATTTTACTTAAATTCCATGAAAAATAAGTTTTTAAAGGTTTTTATAATTTTTGTTTATTTTTTGTTAATTTTTAGTTTAATTTTGGTGTTTTGGTGTTCATTGGTTAGGTGTGCCCAAGTTTGCAATATACAAGTGGAAATTATATTGGAACTTGAAGAGGAAAGCTAAAAATCTCCATGAATTCAAGATGTGGAGGCATGCACAGCCGTGCATATGGGAGTGCACGACCAATCCTGAGCCTGCAAATTTCACTTCGCAGAACAGACAGTGATGCATAGCCGTGCATCAATATCTACACAGCCATGCACCAAATGCACAACCATGGGCATTGCCAATCCTGGTTCGATGATTCCTGAGACAATAGAAATGCATAGCCATGCGCATGGCCAATCCTAGTTCGATGATTTCTGGAGTAGGAGTGATGCACAACCATGCATATAGAAGTGCGCAACTGTGCACTTCGACAGAAATCAATTTTGGAAATTATTTTTAGGGCTTATTTGAGAACTTATATAAATAGCCTTTGTTTTGCCTCTTTTAAAGAGGTTGGTTGGTTTGAATTTCAGTTAGTCAATTTTATCTTGTGCTATCGAACAAATTTATTTTTTATTTTTTGCTTTGGATTATTACTCAAGCGTTATCAAGGCTAGAGGATTGAGGAACACTTTGCAATCACTTTCAATAGAATAAAAAGGGGTTTTGTCTTCTTTATTCTTAGTGGTTAAATTAATATTATAAATTTAGCTATGAGTAGCTAAATTTACAGTTGGGGTTTTTAGACCCGACTCTAGAATGAATTTAATAGGTTAGATTCCTTATCGCCAAACATATTAACCATGATTATTATTGAACCTAGTGCTTTCCTAGGCTTGATCACCCTAGGAATTGATTTAGATAATGGGGTGAGATCGAGAGAAGATCCTTGTTGGGAAAAAAATAATAATCTGTTAATTAATCAAAATAGGTTGGGAAACGATTTGGTTGGTTAATATCCCTTGTATGGCTTACTTAATTATCCTATGAGCGAGAGCTAATCACTTGGATAGTTATTATGGTTAGTAGAATTATGCGAGTGCTCGAGAGAGACTTTCATATGTCTAAAGATGCCTAGGGAATGGAATTAATTCATAAGTGATAGGGAAATTTACATGATATTTAGCTAAAATTGATTCGAGGATAAAAACCCTAACCTTTATTATATTGATAATTTTTTGTTAGTTAAAGTTTATTTTATAGCTCTGTTTAAATTTCTAGTTAAATTAATTTCATTTTTCTTTTTAGTGACAACTTTCTTTGGTTTTCTAGATAAATAAATACAAAAAGTAATCCAATACTTAACATCTACTCCCTGTGGGATTGATAATCTTTTACTACTTGGACGACTCTATGCGCTTGCAAATCACACCCACCAATATTCAAAAGGAAATTTAACAAAAAAGAGATTATTCCTAATTAAATTACTTAGGAAATATATAAACCTATTATAATTAGGAAAACTAAAATATTTTTAGATTTTTGAAATTTTTTTTTAAATTTAAAAATAAATCCCCCCCCCCCCCCCCCCCCCCCACACACACACACACACACATAGAATCAACACTGTCTTCGATGTTGTGAGTTTAGAGAGAAAATGGCTAATTAAAATCAAGTGTTAAAGAAATCAAGTGTTAAAGAAATCAAGTGTTAAAGAAATCAAGTGAGTGTGTGCAGTGTATAGGTGACACGGCTATGTCTGAGCTCAAGTTTGCAAAGCTTGTAGTTGACACGGCTATGTCACTTGAGTGACACAGCTGTGTCTGAGCCTTATGCTATCGAGCAATCAAATGACATAGCTATGTCATCTGAAGTAGCCATGTCTATTCTACAGAATTACTGCTGCAAAATTGACAAAGCCACTTTTCACCTATTAACATCTTATGCTTTCATTTCAATGATGCTCATAACTCAATATTAACATGCTCACATAGTGTAAACTTGATTTAACCATAAATAACATCAATTTGCATAAATTGATGCACTTAATGCATATCGAATCAAACTCAAACTTGTCATCCAATGCACAATATAAATAAAACATAAGCAAATAAAAAAACAAAAGAAATTGAAATTTAAAATTATCCTTACAAACCAAATATAAATAGTAAACATAAAACAAAAATATTAAAGCAAACATTCAACATCCTGAACAACTTAACTCAAAAATATCAAAGTACTGGAAATTTAAAACTTAAAACTAATAAAGAGTTCATGTAATTATAGGAAAACATAAGTCTTACCAATCACTCTAGAGGTGTGGAGGGGTCTTATGGAAGCTCGAAGCCTTAATTATGGAAATACACCATAAGATTGTGATTAAGCACCTTAACTTCATTTGTTAAGCTCTCTACATTGACATCTAGAGCTCCAACTTACATTTCAAAATTCTTAATCCTTTATGCCTTCCACATTAAAGTCACTTCTTCAACCTCCACTTCCTCCTCTTCTTCTTCGAGTTCTTGTTCATGCCTTTGGCTTTGCTCTTCAATTCTCCTAACAAGCCTCCAATTCCCATTTACATGCTCAATGAGGCCCATGGATTGAACCATAGGGAGGCCTATCATTTCAACTCCCTTCAGCTTATCATAGTCCCATCTAGATAAATCAAACCCATAGTATTCAATAATTGCCGTATCCTCCAATTTTAATTGCGGAAGAGAATTTGGTGGCAACATCCTTGAGTTTGAGGCTATTATTGCATGGCATATATCGAACTTCTTGTCATTCACCATATAATACAAGATTTTCAATTCAATTATAGTCATAACACCATCACCCTCCTTTCTTATAAAGAAAGTATATGCCATCAATCTATGCATATAACGCAAAGCATGGGAAAGAATCTTATATTCTTTTGTATACTTAGGCTCATAAAACGCTACTCTTTGCCCCGTTGGCTCTCTTCAAAATTGATCTCTATCAAATTTAATGGTTGTGGTTTAATCTCTAAGGAAATTAAATACCTTTATCAATTCCAAAACACTCAATACAAAAGGTTCATTCCCTATTCTAAAGAACAAATTGTTGGTCCTTTCATTAAACTTAAAAGAACTTAAGAACTCATATATTATGCTAGCATAAGTGGGGCATTTTTTCATCATAAATTGCTCCCACCCCATTCTCCTCAAATATATACAAACCTCATCAAATAATTATACTTCATCTAAAGTAGATTTGCTTACATAATGGTTTGGTTGAATATTTCAATGTCTAACATCTTCATACCTTATTCGATGAATTTCACTTGCAAATTGCATTGTTGTTGGGTATGGAATCATCTCTCTATTCTCCTTCCCTTGTACTTGTGGATTTTCAAAATTTCCTCCATGTCTTAGTCGCTTTGCAGGAGGGCAAACTTGCTTAGCGGTAAATTTCTTAGTTCTCATGATGATTTTGGATTCAAAGGAAGATTGTTTTGATTTGGATTTAGCTTAAAAGAAAGAGATTTAAGTTTATACTTGTGTTAAGGTTTAGAATAATTTCTCAATATGTGATTTATAAAGGTAGACTACCCTAATTTAATTAAGGAATGTGAAAATTTTATAATTGAAATTTGTTGGGAAGGGCTGTAGTAGCAGGACACAGCTGTGTCACTTAAGTGACATGGCTATGTCGCTTCACGGTAAAATGAATTCAAATCTTAAGACACAACTATGTCATGAGATGACACAGTTATGTCAGATTCATTAACTAAACACCAGAAATATACATAATCAGACACGGCTGTGTCAGATTAAAAATTCTGAACACGAAATAGCTACTAATCATACACAGCTGTGTTAGATTCATGTTTTTAATTTTATGACAGAGTGCCAGTCAGACACGGTTATGTCATGTGATGACATGACTGTGTCATTTCTTTGAACTTTTCTCCTAATTCTTTTTATTGTAATTCTAATTCAAAAAGTTAAAATCACTTATTTATTACATTTATAAGTCCTAATTTCACTTAAATACATAAGTCATAAACACATAATGTTCAACAAATATTTATACCTACATCAAACAACTCATTCAATTAAATTTAACTTACAACCCTTTTGTATTCTTGAGAATCATTCCTTTTCTCTTGATTTGCTCTCCCTCGAATTACCATGTTAACCTATAATATAGCACAAAATAATAAACATTAACAAGGCTAAAATGCTTTTAATAAAAAAAAATTCAGATACAAAGCTTGGTTGATCCCTTAAGAAATGCTTGTTTAATTAAGTCATTAGCTTGACCATGGTTTAAAATATTGAGGTGTGTCTTTCAAGTATGTAACTTGATAGAATCCATCAATTTTGCCTCAATGGTATTTTTTCAATCTCTGTCCATTCACTTTAAACTTGTCTCTAGAAGCATTCATTAATTCTATTGACCCTGATGGAAATGTTTGAATCACTTTAAAAGGTCTTGACCATCTTATCTTTAAATTCCCTGGAATAGTCTCAATCTAGAGTTGTAAAGTAGGACTTGCTCTCCCACTTCAAAATGCTTATTTCATATTATTGCATCATGCCACTTCTTAGTCTTTTCTTTGTAAATTCTTTAACTTTCATAAGCATTATGTCTAATTTCATCAAGTTCATTTAGCTATAACATTCTCTTCTCTGCTACTTTCTTGAAGTCATAGTTTAAAGCTTTAATTGCCCAGTAAGCTTTATGTTTAAGTTCCATCGGAAGATGACATGCCTTTCCATACACTAACCTAAAAGAAGACATTCCAATTAATGTCTTATATGTTGTCCTGTATGCCCATAAAGCATCATCTAGCTTCCTTGACTAGTCTTTGCTTGACTTGTTTACTGTCCTTTTAATATTTTCTTTAATTCCTTGTTACTGACTTCAACTTGTGCACTAGTTTATGGGTGATATCGAGTAGCTATTTTATGCTTCACACCATATCTAGCTAGTAGCATCTCTATATTTTTATTACAAAAATGAGTACTTCCATCACTAATAAAATACCTTGGCATTCCAAACCTATCAAAAAGCTTATTAAGGAATTTACATACCACTCTTGCATCATTAGTGCTACAAGCTTGTGCTTTAACCCATTTTGACACATAATCAACACAAACTAATATATATTTGTTACCTCTAGAAGATGGAAATGCTCACATGAAGTTAATGCCCCAAACATCAAAGATTTCAACTTCTAAAATGTTGTTTTGTAGCATTTCATCCCTCTTGGTCATGTTTCCACTCTTTTGACATACATCACATGCTTGAACAAATTTGTTTGCATCTTGGAAAATTGTTGGCCCTATCCGTTGATATCCATAGTGACTTTATAATTTAATCCCTGGTAGTGATGTAGAATTGATTGAATGTCTTCATTAGGCACACATCTTCTTATAATACCATCATTAGACAACTTTCAAAGAAATGGGTCTTCCTAAATATAAGCTCTTGCATCATAAATAAACTTTTTCCTTTGTCGATTTATTAACCCAAAAGGTAGCTTGCCCACAACTAAGAAATTTGCTATATCTGAATACTATAGAGTGTTCAATATTTCCATAGATAATAACATCTCTTTTGGAAACAAATCTCTTATAGGTTCTATATTCTTTCCCATTATATCTTGTAGCTCCAATCTAGATAGATGATATAGAACTATATTTTCTGATGCTTTTTTGTCTTTAATCTCTATATCAAATTCCTGCAACAATAGTACCCATCTAATAAGTCTAGGTTAGCATCTTTCTTTGCCAATAAGTACTTCAATGCTGAATGATCTTTATAAACTACTACTTTTGACCTAAGGAGATTAAAAGGAATCGATTACATGCACTGGATTGAGCAGAAGCGTGGTGTGAGCACGAATCTGATTAGAGTTAATTTCAAAAATTTTCTCTTGCATGTTATCCATGCATGAAGGCAAGAATTCCAAATATGCCAAGATCATACCAAATAAATTTAAACAACTAAATACTTGCATGCTTAAATGAACAACACAAATAAAAATTCAAAAATCAGCCAAAACAAATAGAGTTTAGTAATACTTAAAAACTCCAAATGTCGGTAGCACGCTTGGTCAGATTTAGAAAATGGTTGATGCAATTCTACAAGCTCTTAGCTCCCCAAGTGTGAAGCCTCTAGCTTGAAACACACACCAAAATGACTCCAAGCTTAGAAGAAACTCTACCCGCAAGCTCCTTCTTTGTAGTGACCTAAAAGCTTGCTAGAGTTCTTCTCCTTGTTTGGATGTTGTTGGACTTTTTAACTTTCTTTGGATGAATGTATACTTCACTTGTACAACTCTTGTATAAGGGATGATCAAATGGACTTGTGAAAAATACAACTCTTATATTTCTTACAAACACACTTACAACACTTAGAATAAAAGAAGATGAAGAAAACTACACAACTCTTGTATTTCTCTCTTCTTTTCTTCCTTAGTATATTTTTCTCTTAATGAAAATGGTAAGATTAGAGTGCAGAGAAACTCCACTTACATATTGAATATGTAAGAGAATATTCTTTAATGTGTAGAAATTATCCACTTAGTAAGTGCACATGCGAGTAACTAATTTTTAATGTGTAGAAATTCTCCACTAAGTTAGTGAAAATGTGAGTGACTAATCTTTAATGTGTAGAAATTCTCCACTAAGTTAGTGGACTAATCATAATATATATATGTAGAGGGTCTCCACTAATTTAAGATGCATTCTTATGACACATCTCCATGTTATCATCCATGTAATCACATTACATCTAAAGCCATACTTATATGGCTACCATGTCACATGCTTAGGTGGCACCTCCTTAAATAAGTGGGTTTAGGCTGGGGCTTAATTAACACTTAAATAAACCCATCTCTACAATATCCACTAATTAGTGACATGGGCTTAATCTAACACTTAAATAAAAGCCCACCTTTTACTAATACACAACTTTATTCAAGCCTAAAATACAACCCATTATATTGCCTAAGTCTAAAATATAGCCCTAACATTTGAATTAGATTTTAGGATATGCTAGATCCCTGCCCAAGTGAAAATTTAATTCAATTAATTTAATTAATTAATTAAACACTTTAATTAATAATCAAATTAATAATTATCATTATCAGTGCAACTCTTATGTGTGTGCCTTACTAGGTTCAAGTCCAAATGGCAATGGAAATAAATAATATTAACTCTTAATATTATTTGAAACTCTTTCCAAGCTAAATGTGAAAATCACAATTAATCACATTTAGTTTCCATAAGTCATGAGTGACCCCTAGCATAAATGTCACGACTACCCAATTGGAAATTAATGTTATCCGTAGATTCACAAAAACCATATAACATAATTACCATGCACTCATTTTCCTTTCATTATAAGATCCTGACATCAGCTAGATTCATGGTCAGTTAAACTCTAATTGCCTCAATCATATGACCTCATATTTAGTTCAATTCTCGATAAAACATGACTTTTACTAAATACTCTTTTTAGTACTGAAACTCTTTTCAGATAAGTCAAGTTTGACCTGGCCAGGTACTTATTCATCAAGAACAACTTAGATAGCATAGGATCTTATCCCGGTTCACTTCCAGGTAATTAATTCCATCTTGGTCGATCACTCATCCCTACATATAATTGACTAGAGCCATCACACGCCATATACCCATACATGGTTAGCACAAATATGTAAGCGGTAACAAACTCTAACCAACTATATGTGGATGACCATGTCGCCTCAGGTCAAAGGACCATATGCGTGATTATGTCCAAGATAGTGATTGTGGACAAAAGTGAATTTCCATGCAATCACTCATCTTACGTCACTGTTCGATCCACCCATCACATAAGTATCCACATCTCTATTTTGATATCTCATATCAAGTAGCATAAGACTCACTACCTCCCACTATCGATATCACATACCGATCAAGGAAAATAAACAGAGGTGATAGTCTGTGGATTAATACTACCCATACATTAATCCTAACAACTATGAACATTTTATAACATATATACTAAAAGAGTTTGTCACTCATATTATCAATGCTTGATAATGAACTCTTTTAATATAATGATAAAGGGTAAACACTTAAATAAATGAACACTTTATTTCCATAGGGGATAAAAGTACAATGTCATTTATTTTGCAAGAAATAGCATTAGGGCACATCTACACTAACAATCTCCCACTTGCACTAGCACCATTCACTATAGTATTCAAGACCCATCTTCTCAAGATGATGATCTAACTATAGTTGGGTGAGTGCCTTAGTTAGTGGACCAGCCACATTATCAGCTGAAGATGCCTTTTGCATGAACCCATCGCCTTTTCCAATAAGTTCTCTGATAATATGATAACACCATTCTATATGTTTGGATTTCTGGTGAGACCTCAATTCTTTTGCCAAAGTGATGGCTCCATTGTTATTGTCGAAGAGAGGTACTTTAGACTCAATGGAAGGAACAACTCCTAGTTCAGTAACAAACTACCGAATCTAAATAACTTCTTTAGCACCATCTGATGTGGCTATATACTCGGCCTTTATAGTTGAATCAGCAGTGATACTTTGATTGGAAATCTTCCAACTTACTACACCTCCATTATAGGTGAAGACAAAACTAGAGATAGACTTTGTATCATCTACATCTAACTAGAAGTCAGAATCTGTGAAACTGCTATAAGTCACCTCCTCTATAAGTCAAGACTAAATCCTTAGTCCTTCTTAAGTACTTAAGGATAGCCTTAACTACCACCCAATGCTCTAAGCTTGGGTTGGATTGAAACTTGCTAGTCCCACTAACATCATAGGCAATGTCTAGCTAGTACACAACATAGCATACATTAGGCTTCCTATAGCCAAAGCATAAGGAACTTTGCCCACTTTTTCCATGTTCTTGTTGTCTTGGGTGACATCTCTTTAGATAGGTGAAGACCATGCCTAAAAGGTAACTATCCCCGCATAGAATCAAGCATGTTGAACCTCTTCAACACCTTATCCAAGTAAATACTTTGGGATAAACCTATAGTTCTCTTCGATCTATCTCTATAGACTCGAATCCCAAGAATATAGGTAGCTTCCCCTAAATCTTTCATCGAGAAGGTTTAAGATGGTTATACTTTCACAGAGGTCATCATACCGATATCATTACCAATTAGTAGAATATCATCAACATATAAGATTAGGAAAGTGAGTTGGCTCCCACTAACCTTCTTATATACACATGGCTGATCCTCGTTGTTAATGAAACCATAAGAACGGATGGCCTCATCAACATGATGATTCCAACTCCTCGAGGCCCGCTTAAGACCATAGATTGATCTGTTAAGATTACACACCTTTGAGCTATCCTTAGATTCAAAACCCTTAGGTTGCTCCATGAAAATGCCTTACTCAATATAACCATTAAGAAAGGTAGTCTTGACATCCATCTGCCAAACCTTATAATTATAGTGTGTAGTTATAGCAAGAAGAAGGTTTCCTCTTAGTCTACCCCTTGCCTTTGGCGAAACCCTTTCGCTATAAGCCTAGCCTTATAGGTCTCAACCTTCTCATCTATACCAATCTTTCTCTTGAAGATCCACTTACACCCAATAAGTAAAATACCCTCAAGAGGATCAACAAGTGTCTAAACTAGGTTTGCATACATGGAATCCATTTAGGTTTTTATCGCTTCAAGCCATCTCAAAGAATCTTTATTATATAAAGCTTCTTCATATGTAATAGGATCATCAACATGAACACTTTCTTCATGAACATGCAACTCTTGCATTTCATGGAGAAAGTCGTATCTCTCCGGAGGATGAGATAGCCTACTAGACTTTCTAGGAGTTGGTGTGATCACATTCTCAATTGGAATAGGCTCTTACAGTTGATCAATATTCATTTAATCAAATTGTTGGGCTTCCTTAGATGACTCCTCATCTAACATTATCTTCCTTCCTTTGCTACCTTCCTTAAGAAATTCTTTGTCAAGGAAAATAACATCTCTACTTATAATAACAACTTGTTCAGTAGGAAGATAAAAGCTATATCCTAAACTCTCTTTAGGATATCTAACAAATCGTCCTTTAATCGACTTTACATCCAACTAGTTTGTTTCAATTTCTTGATAAAAGTAGAGCACCCCCAAATTTTAACATGTTTAAGACTTAGTGCCCTACCATGCCATATCTCATATGGTGTGGTAGAAATAGACTTGGATGGAATATGATTAGCTATTTTAATTGCACAACCCCAAAGTGATATAAGAAGATCGGTGTAGCACCTCATTGAACGTACCATATCCAATAAAGTATGATTTCGCCTCTTGGAAACTCCATTCAATTGAGGTCTTCCAGGTGGTGTGAGTTGTGATGTAATGCCATGTTCCTTAAGGAACTCAATGAACTCAGTACTTAAGTATTCACCTTCTCGATCTGATCTTAGAGTCTTAATATTTTTTGCGTTTAGTTCTTTACTTGGGCTTTAAACTCTTTGAACCTTTTAAAGGATTCACTTTTTTTCTTCATAAGAAATAAATGCCCATACCTCGATAGATCATCTATAAAGGTTATGAAGTAGTAGAAACCACCTCTAGCCATTTTACAAAATGGTGCACTTACATCACTATGTATGATCTCCAATACATCCTTAGATGCTTATGTGGCTACCATGTCACATGCTTAGGTGGCACCTCCTAAAATAAGTGGGTTTAGGCTTGGGCTTAATTAAGAACATAGTCCAAATCTAACACTTAGATAAAGCCCACCTCACTAATACATAACTTTATTCAAGCCCATTTTTATCATCCATAAGCTATATGTCTTTGGTCCGTTATATGGCCCAAGTCCAAAAAATAGTCCTAACTTTTGAATTAGATTTCGGGATATGCTAGACCCCCGCACAAGCAAAAATCCAATTCAATTAAATTAATCAATTCATTAAACACTTTAATTAATAATAAAATTAATAATTATCATTATCGGTGCAACTCTTATGTCTGTGACTTACTAGGTTCAAGTCCAAATGGCAATGGAAATAAATAATATTAACTCTTCTTATTATTGGAAACTCTTTCCAAGCTAAATGTGAAAATCCTAATTAATCACATTTAGTTTCCATAAGTCGTGAGTGACCCCCAGCATAGATGTCATGAGTACCCAATTGGAAATGAATGCTATCCGTAGATTCACAAGAACCATGGACCATCTTTACCATACACTCAATGTCCCTTAATTACATGATTCTGACATTAGCTAGGGTCAAGGTCAGTCAAACTCTAATTGCCTTAATCATATGACCTCATCTTCAGTTCAATTGTTGATAAAATATTACTTTTACTAAAAAATCTTTTTAGTACAGAAACTCATTTTAGATAACTCAAGTTTGACCTAGCCAGATATGTATTCATCAATAAAAACTTAGAGAGCATAGGATCTTATCCCCGTTCACTTCTAGGTAATGAATTCCATCTTGGTCGATCACTCATCCCTACACATAACCGACTAGAGCCATCACAGACCATATACCCATACATTGCTAACATAGCTATGTAAGCAGTAACAAACTCTAACCAACCATATATGGATCACTGTGTCACCTCAGTTCAAAGGACCATATGCATGATTTTGTCCAAGATAGTGATTGTTGACAAAAGTGAATTTCCATGTAATCACTTATCTTACATCATTGTTCGATCCATCCATCATATGAATCCACATGCCTATTCTTATATCTCATATCAAGTAGCATGAGACTCACTGCCTCCCACTATTGATATCACATATCGATTAAGGAAAATAGACAGAGGTGATAGTCTGTGGATTAATACTACCCATACATTAATCCTAACGACTATGAACATTTTATAGCCTATGTACTAAAAGAGTTTGTCACTCATATTATCAACTCTTAATAATAAACTCTTTTAACATAATTCTAAAGGGTAAACACTTAAATAAATAAACATTTTATTCAAATGAATATTTTATTGCCATAGGGATAAAAGTACAATGTCATTTATTTTGTAAGAAATGGCACCAGGCCACATCTATACTAACAATCTACCACTTACACTAGTGCCATTCATTATAGTATGTAAGACCCATCTTCTCAATATGATAGTTTAACTATAGTTGGGTGAGCGCCTTAAGCAGTGGATCAGCCACATTATCTACAAAAGATACCTTAATCAGTGTTTGGATTTCTAGTGAGACCTCAGTTCCTTTGCAAAAGCGATGGCTCCATTATTGTCACAAAAGACATGTACTATTGACACAATGAAAGGAACAACTCCTAGTTCAGCAACAAACTTCTGAATCCAAATAGCTTCCTTAGCAGCATCTATAGTGGAATCAATAATAATACTTTGCTTGGAACTCTTCCAGCTCACTACACCTCCATTACAGGTGAAGACAAACCCAGAGATATACTTTTTATCATCCACATTTGACTGGAAGTCATTTGACTGGAAGTCAGAATCTATAAAACCTATGAATTGTAAGTCACCTCCTTTATAAATCAATACTAAATCCTTAGTCCTTCTCAAGTACTTAAGAATAGCCTTAACTGCCACCTAATGGTCTAAGCCTGGTTTGGATTGAAACCTGCTAATCACACTAACAGCATAGGCAATGTTTGGCCTAGTACATAACATAACATATATTAGCCTACCTATAGTTGAACCATAAGGAACTTTGGCCATTTTCACCATGTCCTTGAGTGTCTTGGGTGACATCTCCTTAGATAGGTGAAGACCATGCCTAAAAGGTAATAATCCCCTCTTAGAATCAAGCATGTTGAACCTCTTCAACATATTTTCCAAGTAAAGTCTTTGGGATAAACCTATAGTTCTCTTCGATTGATCTCTATAAGCTCGAATCCTAAGAATATATGTAGCTTCCCCTAAGTCTTTCGTTGAGAAGGCTTCAGACAACCATACTTTCACAGAGGTCATCATACTGATATCATTACCAATCAGTAGAATATCATCAACATATAAGATTAGGAAAGTGAGTTGGCTCCCACTAACCTTCTTGTAAACAAATGGCTCATGATCGTTCTTAATGATACCATAAGAATGGATGGCCTCATCAAAATCATGATTCCAACTCCTTGAGGCATGCTTAAGACCATAGATTGATCTATTAAGCTTGCACACCTTTGAGCTATCCTCATATTCAAAACCTTTGGGTTGCTCCATGAAAATGTCTTCCTCAATATAACCATTAAGAAACGCGGTCTTGACGAACATCTACCAAACCTCACAATTATAATGTGCAGCTATAGCAAGAAGAATTAGAATTAATTTAAGCATGGCTACCAGTGAGAAGGTTTCTTTATAGTCAATCCCTTACCTTTGGCGAAACCCTTTCGCTACAAGCCTAGCTTTATAGGTCTCAACCTTCCCATCTGCACCAATCTTTCTATTGAAGATCCATTTATGCCCAATAGGTACAATACCCTCAGGAGGATCTACAAGTGTCCAGACTTGGTTTGCATACATGGAATCCATTTCAGTTTTCATCGCTTCAAGCCATCTTGAAGAATCTTTATCATATAAAGCTTCTTCATATGTAGTATGATCATCAACATGAATACTTTCTTCATTAACATGCAACTCTTACATTTCATGGAGAAAACTGTATCTTTCCAGAGGATGAGATACCCTACTAGACTTTCTAGGAGTCGGTGTGATGACAGTCTTAATTAGAATAGGCTCTTTCAGTTGATCAATTTGTTAGGCTTCCTTAGATGACTCCTCATCTAACATTATATTCCTTCCTTTGCCACCTTCCTTAAGAAATTCTTTCTCAAGAAAAATAACATCTCTGCTTACAGCAACAACTTGTTCAGTAGGAAGATAAAAGCTATATCCTAAATTTTCTTTAGGATATCCAACAAACTGTCCTTTAATCTTGATAAAAGCTGAGCACCCCCAAATCTTAACATATTTAAGACTTGGTACCCTCCCATACCATATATCAAATGGTGCCGTAGAAACAGACTTGGATGGAACAAAATTAAGGATGTAAGAGGCTATTTCGAGTACATAACCCCAAAGTGATATAAGAAGATCGGTGCAGCTCATCATTGAACGTACCATATCTAATAAAGTACGATTCTGCCTCTTTGACACACCATTCAATTGAGATGTTCTAGGTGGTGTGAGTTGTGATGTAATGCCATGTTCCTTAAAGAACTCAATGAACTTGGTACTTAAGTATTCACCTCCTCAATATGATCTTAGAGTCTTAATATTTTTCCCAGTTTTGTTCTCTACTTGGGCTTTAAACTCTTTGAACCTTTCAAAGGATTCACTTTTGTTCTTCATAAGAAACAAATGCCCATACCTCGATTGATCAAATATAAAGGTTTTGAAGTAGTAGAAACCACCTCTAGCCATTTTACTAAATGGTCCACATACATCACTATGTATGATCTCCAATACATCCTTAGCTCTTTCCATTTGTCCAACAAATGGTGACCTAGTCATTTTGCCTTGAAGACAAGCCTCACATTGAATTGAATGTGGATTCAAGATTGCTCAAGATTCCCTTCCTTTCCAACTTTGTGATCCTATGCAATATGACATAAACTTAACTGCCAAAGATATTTAGAGTTAGAGGAATTTTCAATTAACATTTCATTCACAACACTCACATTAGTTTGAGGCTTAATGTTATTGGACATATTATCAACATAATATAAACCATGTATTAAATAAACCATGCCAACCAATTCATTTTAAAAATGAAATTTACATACATCTCTACTAAAAAGGAATTCATAACCCTTTCTAGTTAAACAAGAAATAGAGATAATGTTTTTATAGGCATTAGGTACATACAATACATCATCCAATAACAAAACATGATTTTATAAATCAATTGAAATGGATCCTATAGAATTGGCTGCAACACTTGTTCCATTTCCTAGCTTTAGGGCCACTTCATTAGGCCTCAACCTCCTTTCACTTGCTAGATCTTGAAAGGATGAACAAATGTGAGAACTTCCACCGGTATCCAATACCCATGCATTAGATGAGCTCTTAGAACATTTAGAAGCATATAAATAAGAGAAAGTCTTACCTTCTCCATGCTTTCCCTTTCCTTTTATCTTGACAGACTTAAGGTACTTAGGACAATTCCTCTTCCAATGTCCTTCACCGTGGCAGTGGAAACATTTTCCTTTGCCTTCCTCTTCCCTCACAATGGCTTTATCCTTATTCTTTGCTATACCACCCATGGGCTTGGCAACTCTTGTCTTGCCTTTTTTTTTTCTTATTGCCCTTTTTCTTAGTCCCATTAGAAGTGGCAATAAGTGGAACCTATTTCCCTTTATTGCTCCTTTTGTTGCTCCCTTTGATAGTCCTTTGAGCTGTCACAAGTATGTTCAAGAGCTCTACAAGAGTGCATTTTATCTTGTTCATATGGAAGCTGGCAATTGTTTTCCTAAAAGATTCTAGAAGAGATTGTAGGATCATATCCAGTTGGAGGTAGTAGTCCATTGTGAAGTCTAGACTCTCTAGCTCCTCAGTGGCTCTTACCACAGAGTTCACATGGTCTCTAACATCCTCTCCCTCCTTCATCTTAGCATGAAAAAGCCACTTAGATATCTCATATCTTACAGTCCTACTATGTTCACCAAACAGCTCTTGTAAGTGAAGCAAGATTTTGTGTTCACTTATGTACTTCTCATGTTGCCGATGGATTTCGATGCTCATAGAAGCCGACATAATGTAACATGCTTATATGTCATCATCCTTCAATTTATTTAGAGTGACTTGCTCCTCTTGGGAAGTATTTTTAAGAAGAGGTCCGGGTAGACTTTGTTCTAATATATAAAGTATTTTCTCAGAAGCTAAAACAACTTTTAGGTTCCTTAGCCAATCTATGAAATTAGCGTGTGTAAGCCTATATTGGTTGAGTATGATTGATTGCGAGTGGATTTGATGATCTCATATTATCAAGTTTCTGCAAAAAGGTAGCAAGATTAATTAGTTAAATGACATTGTTATTTTTCCATTGTATTTGGTCTTTAATTATAATGGCCTCCCATTAATTTAGCGAATCCTACACTTCCAAAGTAGAAAACAGAAATCCTTGTTGGATGGATTTCTAGTGGGTGATGGAGTTCTTAATGGGCCACTAATATTCCTGAGGTGCACATTGTCGTTCTTGGAATAAGAGTTCTCATTAAGTTGACAACTCTTGTTCATCATATCTTATGTGAGGTTCCATTAATCGGGCTCCTAATGTTACGGGCCTTAGGTACACATTGCCATTCTTGGCCTTTGGCATTAGTTAGGTCCATACCATTGGATCAATGAAATATATGGATTTGAACACTATAAACCTCAGGTACTTCTATTTGCCATTATTGGCCCACACTGTATCCATACACCCACAACATCTCATGCTTAACAATAACACTACATGAATCTCTTAAGCTTCATGTACACCTCATGTACACCACTATATATCCACAGCTGATACACACAAGCCCAAAACAATGCAAGTTATTGCTCCAATAGAGAAGCTAGACCTAAATTTAGTTTGGAAGGTTTTTAGGTCTTTAATTATTAAGGTCTCACTTTACACATTAGCCAATTTCAATTGTATATATCTCATATATACATGGCATGGCATATATTCATATATACATATCACATATGTTATAATATGTTACAACATATATATCATACATAGAACATGCAAAATGGATGCACAAATAAGGAGTGATCATGGGCCTTTCCTAACCCTATTCTAACTCTTATAATAATTTATAAATGGGCCTAGCCAAAGAAAAGCCTTTAAGTCATGAAACTCCTTATCACCATTTTCATAGGCCTTGATCTATGCCACCAAAGATTTGAATGGCCACCATCTTGAACACTTCAAGTTCCAAGTCACAACTCTTGTGATTTACATTCCATCATTGGCATACCATGGCAAATATTTACATCCTAATTCTATGTAATTAACATTTAATTACATACCAAAATAATAAAATTAATTATTATTACAAACTATAGGATGTAAACTAAGTCCATAGTCATTCCCTGAATGTATGACAAGCAAATATTTAATAAAATATAACTCTTGCAGATAATCTTGTATTTGCAAAAAATCAAACAAA
The DNA here is from genome assembly GCA_949671775.1 of Mallotus repandus. Classification (NCBI taxonomy): domain Eukaryota; kingdom Viridiplantae; phylum Streptophyta; class Magnoliopsida; order Malpighiales; family Euphorbiaceae; genus Mallotus; species Mallotus repandus. The sequence goes on from CATIWM010287947.1 coordinate 55,150, forward strand.
CAAACAAAATATTTTGCATACTGGTATAGTACTATTGTAGCTACAGTACTGTGGTCGCAGCAATGACCATGTAGTTACAGTAGCACTATTGAGCAGAAGCGTGGTGTGAGCACGAATCCGATTAGAGTTAATTTCAAAAATTTTCTCTGGCATGTAATCCTTGCAAAAAGGCAAAAATTCCAAATATGCCAAGATCACACCACATAAATTTACACAACTAAATACTTGAATGCTTAAAAAAATAACACAGATAAAAATTCATAAATCAACCAAAACAAATAGAGTTTAGTAACACTTACAAACTCTAAATGTCTGTAGCACGCTTGGTAAGCTTTAGAAAATGGTTGATGCAATTCTACAAGCTCCTATCTCCCCAAGTGTGAACCCCTAGCTCGAAACACATGAGTGACACCGGAATGACTCCAAGCTTAAAAGAAACTCTACCCGTAAGCTCCTTCTTTATAGTGACCCGGAAGCTTGCTAGAGTTCTTTTTTCTTAGATGTTGAAGGACTTTCTAACTTTTTTTGGATGAATGTATACTTCACTTATACAATTCTTGTACAATGGATGATCAAATGGACTTGTGAAAAATAAAACTCTTGTATTTCTTACAAACACACTTACAACACTTAGAATAAAGAAGATGACGACGACTACACAACTCTTGTATTTATCTCTTCTTTTCTTCCTTATTCTATTTTTCTATTAATGAAAATGGTAAGATTAGTGTGTAGAGAAACTCCACTTATATATTGAATAGATAATAGACTATTCTTTAATGTGTAGAAATTCTCCACTAAGTTAGTGCACATGTCAATGACTAATCTTTAATGTGTAGAAATTCTCCACTAAGTTAGTGGACTAATCATAATATATATATATATATATATATATATATATATATATATATATGTTGAGATTCTCTACTACTTTATGATGCATGCTTATGACACATCTCCATGTTGTCATCCATGTAATC